>JARFOD010146824.1:0-12753 GCA_031763545.1 Mopalia muscosa | reverse complement strand
ATAAACAACTCTACAGAGGATTCCCCTTATTGGCAGGTATAGGAAGGTATATATAAACAACTCTACAGAGGATTCCCATTATTGGCAGGTATAGGAAGGTATATATAAACAACTCTACAGAGGATTTCCATTATTGGAAGGTATAGGAAGGTATATATAAACAACTCTACAGAGGATTCTCCTTATTGACAGGTTTAGCGAGGTATATATAAACAACTCTACAGAGGATTCCCATTATTTTATATTTTAAAAAAATCGAGAATAGCTTTCTGATAAGTGTGCTATGGCATACAATTTAGCCGCATGCCTTGTATTACATGTTTCTTAAAAATTAAATCTAATTATATGGTTGAAGACCGTTCAGAATCTGTCTCTGTTGTAAGAAAGCTGGACAATAAACCATGTACTCTCGTAAACTTTTCCAATTAAACAATAGTTCACTGTTTAATTTTGTTTTTTAAATCTAGAAAAGCATGGTCTGAAATAAGGTTAAGGGTTATATAGAGCAATAGTTTACATCATAACGGTATGTTTCCAAACGCGTCGTATTAGGAGCAGTAATTCGTGAAAACTTAATGTAGTACGGGCACCGAACATGGCTTCTCATAAGGACACGTTACTGTCAATGTGGTTTATGTGATAGCTGAAGGCGACTCACCCAGGTGATTAAGATCACACCTGCGATAAGTGGACATATTAATTAACATTTCTGGCCAGGTAGCTACAGGTGAATGAGAGAAGTCGTCATAGTTAAAAGATGAGGTGATAGTTGGGACTTATATACGACAACAGCTTTGTCCCGTTAATACCCATATTTAACACTTCTTCTTGGGAACGTGTTTAAAATAATTAACACTACAATTATCTTATTAAGAAATTAATAGATCACTCATAGTGATCCATCATCCAAAGACTGTCAATTAATATACGATTATTAAAAGATAATGAAAACAAATACTTTGATCATGGTTCCATATGAATGTCTTCAATTTAAAAAATACACTTCTGAGGAAGGGGCCGTGGGATGAATTGCTTGCTATAGGCAGGCGTGTGATGCAACCCAAAAGGTGAATAGAAAATAGACGTCTTTGAACTCACCGCCTTTAACGTGTAATTAATGGCGCCTAGCCCGCGGTGTATAACTACAAGATATCTCAATAGTGCAATGTCAACCCTTCTGAAAGCGTCTTTTTTCTGCAAAGATTCTTTTTGACACACATGGAAGAGAACAACTCTGAAATTAATCTCATAAGAATAGGTCAAGTGCTTTATATAATATAAAGAGTAACAGGAAAACAAAAACTGTGACATATGTAATTATATAATTACATTATCCACATTCGTCTGTTATACCAGAGTCGATCTAAGCCATAATACGTGAGATTCACGAGATCGCCTCGACGATTGTGCAACAGTTGTATCGATTAAGTGATCTCTGCAGTTCGGAAGTTGATAACCTAGTTATATATCCACACAAAGTTTGATAACCTAGTTACATATCCACACGAAGGTTGATAACCTAGTTACATATCCACACGAAGGTTGATAACCTAGTTTCATATCCAGACGAAGTTTGATAACCTAGTTACATATCCACACGAAGTTTGATAACCTAGTTTGATATCCACACGAAGAATGATAACCTAGTTTCATATGCACGCGATGAATGATAACCTAGTTTCATATCCACACGAAGGTTGATAACCTAGTTACATATCCCCACGAAAGTTGATAACCTAGTTACATATCCACACGAAGTTTGATAACCTAGTTACATATCCACACGAAGTTTGATAACCTAGTTTCATATCCACACGAAGAATGATAACCTAGTTTCATATGCACACGATGAATGATAACCTAGTTTCATATCCACACGAAGAATGATAACCTAGTTTCATATCCACACGAAGAATGATAACCTAGTTTGATATCCACACGGGGGTTGATAACCTAGTTTGATATACATACGAAGGTTGATTACCTAGTTCCATATCCACACGGAGGTCGATAACCCAGAGTTAAATCCACACGGGGGTTGATAACCTAGTTTGATATGCACACGAAGGTTGATTACCTAGTTTCATATCCACACGAAGGTTGATAACTTAGTTTCATATTCACACGGAGGTTGATTATCTTGTTTCATATCAACATGAATTCGAGCATTCAGCATCCGTTATAACGTAGCCCAAACCTCGCCCAATTAAATATCTTAAGATCTTTCTATTTCTTTACTATTGATAGTTAACATTTTAACTTGTATATGTGCATAAAAAACTAAAACTGACGTATTGTGTTTGTAGGTGACTAAAACAAATAGTTAATTGAGTTTTCCTCACGCTGTATAGACACAACCTTGCTGTTGTCTGTGACGCATATAGGTTTTAACGTTTATAAGGTGGAAAACACGAGTAGGCCTATCACAAACATTGCGTGCAATCCTCTTTTACGCTAATTTGTAACTTATTTTACCATTAATTGATTTCTCAATGGCAGTTTGCTGGATATATCTGTTGACGGTTATACTCATCTGCTATATCGATGCGGTTTTAGGCCTCTGCTGTTGTTATAATTGTAAGTTGCCAGCTCATTTGGGTACGAGGTTGGAATATTTGAATGCGAAAAGGTTTTAAAATTCCTTTGCCACAATGTTGCAATCGAGTCGTGAATACAAGGTAGCACTGTTCCGGCCTTTCGATCTTTCCATATAACTGACTTGCAGCCTATGGGTGTTGCGATTCAAGATTGTGGGCTTATAGTTTAAGTTTCGAGCTCCTTGTTGCCAGGTGTGGCTTAGAAATATCTCCTTTCCATCAAAATAGTTAGTTGTTATAAATGGGCCTAAACCACATTGATAGCATGAAAATGTGTAGCGTACGCTATATATACATTCTAATCGTCAATATATAGTGTGCTGGTTTATAGTATGTAACAGAAAAAAGACAAATTCCTTAACTTGATTAATGACTTGGTTGATTTACATCTGGTGTTACCACTGATCCCACGCGAAACTCTTACAAGATTTATTATTTTTAATCAATAGTCTGTGGTATATTAATTTTTTAAATTCAAAAAGTCTACATCCGCCAAGTGTAATTAAACTACATTGGTTATTCGATACTTTAAAGTACAAACAGCTCTCAATTACTATCGTCCGGCTGCGCTTCTAGAATGATGAAATGTGTTTTGATTTTTTTATCGGCGCTACGTTGAGTGTTTTCGTCGATATAGTGTTTCATCGGCGGTAGTGAAGTGTTTTCGTCGGTTGTGTGTTTTATCAGGTTTGAGTTGGGTGTTTTATGGGATGTGTGCTGCCTATCTTATCGTTGATGTGTTGAGTGGTTAATTGGTGGCATATTCAGTGTTTTATACAGTAATTCTTTTGGTCGTTTGTGGTTCTATAAGTGTTGTGTTGAGTGTATTATCGGTGGCGCGGTGAGTGTGTTATTGGTGGTGCGTTGAGTGTTTATCCTTTTTCCATTAAGAGTTTCATCTGTGGTGTGTTATATTGCATTTTATGTGTGGTGCGTTTGGGGTTGGTTATTGGTTATCGGTTGAGCGTGAAGAATCTTTTCGGTACTACAGTGAGTGTTCCGTTTTGGTAGTTCGTTGACTATTTTACCCGTGGTGCTATATCGGGTACTATCTTGATTGGTGTTAAACGGAAATTACAGGGGCAGTGATAGCGGGATAACAGTAGGACTGTGATGTTATCTAATTGTAAACAAATACGCACATAAGACTTATATGTAACATCCACAGGAGCATAATGCAAGGTTAGGATGTCAAGTGCTCAGGGTTAAAACGTGTGTACCGACGTAAGCCTGAGTGTTATTGTCATCAACGCCGGACAAATGAAGTAGGTGCTTCTTTCAGAATGTCACTTATTGGTGAAGAATATTATATTGGTCATTGGCGATGGAGGCTTCGGTTTAAATAAGAATTTATTTTCTGTTACAGAAAAATTTCTTGCGAACAAGGCCCGCGGCAGTGGCTTCGATTTATCGTTCACGGGATTGAGTCCGCCTGTCGATCATCAGGTACACGTATATCAGCGAGTTCGGCAATCGCAGGGTGTTTTATACGAGGTTTCTTCCTTGTTTTCCACCGTATGTATGCTGTGCAGTGTGAAGTGGACAATCCGTCGTCATATAAGCGAAATACCCTTGAGTAACACGTTAAACACCAATCAAACAAACACTTGCGAACAAGCATTGCCTATACAAATACATCTCCCACCGTATAGAGGCCTTGGTACTCGATGAGGGATTAAAATACTGGAATCGTAAATTTGGAAAACTGGTGAGCTTAAACATCAGGATCCTATGACGAGTTAGTGGAACAAGTAAATGTGTGTCCCAAGAAATGATAAACCACTCTGCCTGCATACCAAACAGACACTGTGTGGTTGATTCAAATAGCAGCTTGGGTTTATGGTAGCCAGTCCTGAAGTAATATCGATAAATTAAAGAAATTCAACACAAGTATGCGTTCATTTAAGGTAAAAATCATTTATTTAGATATGGATTCACAATTTAAGGAAAAAAAACATAAGCACCAATATTACAAATCAGTCTTTGGGTAGGAATTTGTGGTGAAGCATTCAAGTGTGTCATTTTAAATACAATGACGATAAATTATGGCGATATCTTCTTCTCATTTGGACTTCTAATGTCCCCATATTGCAACACATTCCTTACACAACCACTTGAATTCATGACAAATTAACTGTCGATATGTTAATATATTAGTTAAAGAAAACACTACAAATTGAAATTACAACAGAACGTACCTAAACTCGTTACACATTATGATGAGTAAGAATGGTACCAAATGTGGACAAAATAGAAACGATATAAATACAATAACAAACAAACTCATACGCTCACATTTACGGTCTACACTTATTATAACTTATAAAAACAATGAAATACAGGTGGAGTGGCAGTTATCTGTAACAAGTTACGCAATGAATGTATATAAATACTGGGGGTTACATGTTGACACGTCACGGGCGAACATGACGTCACTCGATCGTCTGGGGGTATGCAACCGGGCTCGGAGTTTGGACTCAAGGATTACTGGGCATAGCATTCACACATTATAGCATTCACAACATACAGAAATTTTTAAAAAATGAAACAAGTGATATATACATAATGGTATGGATGGTTTTGTTTTTTCGAGACGGAGCAAGAAGTATTATCACATTTAAAGATTTAATCAGTGTTATAAAACACAATAGTAATCGTTACATTATCAGCAGAAGTAACGCTTTCATGATGACCGTACAAACAAAAAGACCCTGTTTCGAGCAAGATTTAACATAAGTTTTAATTTTAACTGCTCAAAAAGTCAGCTCCATTTCGGAAACTTGAATCCGATCATGAGCTAGGAACGTAATCGTAATTCCACGGGTTCAGCTTGAGCAGCATTTAAGCCATAAGAAACAATCGCCCATGGATGTATATATTGAAAAAAGAAGAAAGAAAAAAAAAAAAAGAAAAAAAAAGGTCTCACTTATTCCAAGGCAAGTTTACTGTCACGCATATACCTGCTATTTCAAATCGTACATTTTAAATTTGTCGTTTATTTAATCGATTCAAGCTAAAGTTGTTTTGTTACTTTTGGTATTTTGCACAATTACCCGTATTGCAGAAGTACTGTACAAAGAGATAAGGATAAATAAATGCTTAGTATATAATATACTCGGTCCCAAAAACCAAAGATCTGTACAGTCCAGATCCTGGTCCCAATTCCTTCGAGATGAAGAAAGTCTGGCCTTTGATCCACAAACCAAGCCTCCAATGTGAGGAGTCGATAAAGAATGAAATGAAACAGATCCAAAGTCCATGAGAATCTGTTGCTGATTACCACGTGATGACTCGGTGGGCGGCCTATACGACAGACCCTGTATTCACAAAGATCCACAGTTCTGCAGCATTTTTTTTTTACAAATATTATGTACACTGTTTTCAGTCAAACTCGAGATTCCATAAGATAAGTCTCTTTTTACAAATGACATATCAATACTTAAATTCATAGGTATTTTCACGTTCCTATTACGTACAATAAATAAATAAATAATGTATATGTAGTAGAGTTCTTTCATTTCCAGTGTGTTGGTTGACACTTCGTTGAGACTAGTATTCTTTTTGTGTTTCATTTACTCTCAGACAAATGATAACCGGGGATGGTTTTCTAAAAGATAACTGTCTCTCATTCTGTATTTAAGATTAACGTCATTGGTTGGTGGTAATATTTCATGTCCATAATAATTAACATCTATATCAGTTGATTCACCTTCTAAAAGTTCGAAATCAAACATATGCGCTAACATGAAGAGGTACCACTTGGCTTGTAAAAGGGCATATCTCTTCCCGGGGCATATAGAACCAAAAGCCATGATCGGGTTCTTCAACTGTTTGCCATTTTTGTAGAATTTCGCATCAACAAATCGATCATATTTGAATGTCTGAAAGAAAGAAAGAGGAATATATGAGCACGAGGCCGAAGAAAATGGATTTACAACCTAAATAGTCAAACTATTAGATAGTCTAGTTTGTATAACACGTCATACAGGAAAGTTCTGATTGACTAAAGTTCGTTCTATCCCAAATGTTCCCCAATGAATGTTGCTGCTTATATTTAGGCTAGTGGTAAAAAACAAGCAAGATGCACGGTGATTAGAACGCAGACGTGTTAGAATGGAACAAAACTTTAATTTGTCATTTCCTTTTCATATTTAATTAATTTGTCTTCGTATTTAGGAATTAGTTGATGTAATTACCTCTGGCTCTTCATATATTTCTGGATCTTTGTGGTGTGCAGGCGGGTACATGGCCACTCTATCGCCAGCACGGATCGAATAACTCTGACCATCGTCCATGGTGAATTCTGTATCCTCCGTTACATATCGTACCATGAATACCCCACTCGACACCCTCAAGGTTTCCTGCACAATGCTATCTGCAATAAACAAGAGAAATACAAACTATAACCTCTGGCAATCAGAAAGATTTATTTCACATGATTTGAAATTTAGGCTCCTCGAGCTATATCTATCTATATGTTTTCGGCAGATGTGCGTTAATTCAAACGCATATAGAATAAATACATTTAATGTTTAAATATCAGCGGGTTTCAAAGCATTTTGAGCCTTCTCTTATTCTTTTCAGTAATTAGAATTAGGTTCGCTAGAATAACTAACCTTTATGTCAGCTCAACATGTATGTTAAAGATTTGATCAACTACACCACCCATGACAAATGAAAAAGCATGATGCGATGGACAAAATATAACTTACCTAAGACAGGAAACTGTTCTAATTCCTGCTGGTTAAATGTAACGTCGTCTTTGGCTTCCCCAACAAATCTGTTGTTAACTTTAGCGTCGATAGCATCTGTTACTTCTTTCTTCAAGGCCAGTAAAGCTTCTGGGTGTTCCATGAGCTTGTACAGGCACCAGAAAGCCACGCGAAATGTATTGTAGTTCACGTGAAGGTAAACCAAGTTATGTCCTTTAATGTCAGACTCGGACTGTCCGTGGTCCTTCATGAACTCCATCGAAAAGCGAATATAATCAGAGAGGTCGTTTCGAGAGAGTAACTCTGTGGAGCTGGGTTGTTGGACGAGAACAGACAGCGATTCACAAGCTTTAGGAAACAGTCCAACAGGTACCCCCAACCAGAGGTAATTGAAATACTTGTGGAACTGGTCAAAGTTTCTGTAAACGATTTGAGGCTCGAACATGCTAGGGTCGGCGCCGGATTCCTTTCCGAAAATGGTATAAAACATAGCGGAGAAGAGTGTTTTGGATGTGAAGTTCCTCAGCTCATCTGTTTCCCAGCCCGAGGAGCCAGAGCTTAGGGCATTCCCATTAAGGTCCTGTGTACCTACACTAGCAAGACTTTCGTTGAGGTGCTCAGAGAACACTCTCATTCCCTTGGTAAGAGAAGGCCCCCGGACCGTCTTCCCGGCTTCCTTCAACATCTTACGAGCGTCAACCAACTGGAAGCTGAATACATTTTGGTTCACTTGTTTCTGTATCGCATCGAAATCGAAATTCCGTTCTTTGGACATGTGTTCGTAACTGTGTGGATCCATTATTATTGTCAAATGTTGGTTCAGAAGACGAATGGTAAATATATCTCCGGCTTTCTTCTGACATTTATGTAGAAAGGACACGGCATGTTTTGAAAAATCTTCCCCGCTTCCCCATATTGGATGGCCAGAAATCAGCGGAGGCTCGTTCTTCCGTCTGTGTAGAAAAAGAAAGATATGTCAATATTAACTTCGAAACAAAAACTATTGAGCATCTGCGACAGCTCTATGTGAGTTTTTTTCTTTCTCTCAGACCTATAATTCAACAATCGCCTGATTATAGACGATTTAGTAGAAAAGGTCCCAGTAATAAACAAAACGCCACTCTTGATTAATTGGGCTACATTGTACATAAAAGGGAAGAATTTATGGGAAAGCGTAGAGTATTATGCTTTGATTGGAGTGAGGGAAGAGGCTCTAGGCATGTCCGAGTCCACGGCATGTTGACTGGGGAGCTCAATGGTTACCTACGATCAAGAGACGTTTACTGTTCGCAGCAAACACACGGCTATTTCAGGGGAGCTCAAATCTTACAGACAATTGATTAGCAGGGTTAGCTTAAACAGTGGCATTTCTTTAGCTCGACTTCCGTTCTTTCTAACACGTTTTTCGTAACTACAGGACATTGACTAGTAATTAAAAAAGCCGCAGGTACCTTATGGATCTCCTGAAGTCTTCGACGAGCATAACGGAAATAAAAGCGAGGTAGTGACGCATAATTAACGTTAATTTTACAAACAACAGGTGATATGAATTCATTGTACAAAAAAGTATTCAAAGAGAAATTAAATGAAGATAAAAAGATAAAGTTTTGCTTACCTGCGTCTGTAGAGAAATCTATAGTAGGCTCCAGTGAGAACAGTGACCAGTAGAATGGCCAGGTAGACAGTTACTGAGACCATGGTTGTCGAGAGTTCTAACTCAGGTAGATAATGCAATTTGTACACAGGTAGATTTCAGGTGAGTTGTTGACAGCGTACAGCCGAATCTACGGCAATCTGTTGTGAGAGCTTAAAGTTTTACTCGTGCCTCTGTGAGGAGCAACGTCTGTAAGAGAGAGAGAGAAAAACAGCCATTATATTTAAGGTCCAATCGTTGTTGATTATTGATTGAAGGCCCCTGTGAGAACTAAGAGGCTATGAGTGGGACGGGGGTCGGCCAACCAAATCAGAGGCCTAAACTGTAATGAGTCAGGCTCACTGAATCAGCACCCTAGCCCAGAAACTCGGATAAGGCCGGTATTTCTAATAGCCGGCACACTGTTTCATTAAGCCCGTGATAAATGAAGACGGTTTCGGCAGTAGAGAATAAAAGCGGAAGAACTGACAAGTTATTAAAATAAGATAATCTATGTGAAGAAGTTTTCAGCTTAAATTGATGAAATTTGTTTTCGTTTAGTAGAAATAACGTACCGCTGCTAGTATTGATCGTAGCGGCCACTATTGAACAGCTCCAGTCGGCTTCCACAGTTAACTCTCTTTCCCGTAAGAGAAACACGTGGATATGATATCATTAGTATTTATAGGCGATTGACATATAGTTGGGAAATCTCGGCTAATCAAGACGTGTCCACAGTCAAGTGTTTTGGCCTAATTGTCCACAATTAGTCGACGCGGGATCCCCATGCCGTTTACACACTATAATATATGTCATGTCGTCAGTAAGTCAAGAGCCTATAACGGGTATTATAGTGGAAACACCCTTAACGCTCCGTCGTTCTATATTCGCGGCCACAATATGTACCGCGCTGTCATCGGTGTGTACGGGACAGTTGTTGTTATGTTGTTAAGCCGCTATATATATAGGTAATGCATGTCGATAAAGAAAGTTTGTTTCTAAACAATTAGTCCCACTTAACTACAATATCTAGCTGTAATAGAGTCTGGTTACCCAGTGTTTAAGTCAAAACATCCCGGCTGTAGATGTAAACTTTCAGTAAGAAGGCCTTGACAACAGCCCACAAGTGGGTATGACCTCATCGTTAACTGGCTCTATTCCCCGTCTACTGCTAGCTACTGCGACCGGCTTAACTATCACATAAACACCGCATAATAAACATGTGTCAATCAAAGGACATGTTATAGTCAATTAAACACTTTCTCGATCAACAGGAATGAGACGATAGTTAAAGAGCACAGATTATACATTCAGCTCGCCGCGGGGATGATCAAATGGAGGAAAAAGTCTAAGATATAAGATGGCCCTAGGCAGCCACATATCTATGATCTCTGTTGTACACCTGGGTAGAATTTTCAATAAGCACAAAAAAATCTCATCAACATATCTCAGAGTTTAAAAATTAAATTTAAATTTTCCCTTGCTAGACTATACAGATTCCCAGCTGTGTGGTTGTGGTTTTTGAATATAAACAAAGCCAGATTTGTTCTTGGTATAACGTTCCCACTATTCTCTATGAGGTTAATGAATAGATCGTCTGGGGATACAGATTTTATACAAACACAGGCTGATTTGTCCCACTTCGTTCGCGGGAAAGACAGTTGGTCGATTAATAAAAAACAATAAAGTGCTTTTCAAACCAAGCAATGGTATAAATTGTTATACATTACCTTAATATTACAATACTTATAATATTAAAAAAAAAAACAAAAAAAAAACAATTAAATCAGGCAAAGGTTGCGTTTAGGTTCGCCTTAATAAAATAAGTTATATACCATTAGTAAAGTAAGGTGAAATACCGTTAGTAAAATAAGGTGATACAAATGAACACTGAACTTACATGAAATTTAAAATCCGAGTAAAGTCCTTGGTTTAAAACGTTATATGAATAGTGAAGAGCCACGTGGATAACGCAATTCAGTAAGTAAGTTCTAGTTAAAATCCGAGCGTCTCTGTTGATCAGACAGTACTGGTGAATGAAAAGCTAGATCTGCTACTTACGACTGGCAGGTGTTGCAATATTTATAGAAGTTTAACACAAAATATATCCCAGGTTAATAGTCCAACGTCATCCTGATCGACCAATAGCTAGTAAGGGGCGGGACAGAAAGCAATAGCATGAATGAAACGTATCGGAAGGTGTAACAGTTTAACTATGTGGGAGTCCTGGGAAATAATCGGAAGCGGAATGGTTATTGGAAGAAAGCCGTCATTAGTTTATGCCTAGTATTTGTCTTTGGTCTATATATGGCGATAGGGGGCGCGGCTTCGTCCCGAAATGACGTCAACAGAATCATCGGGAATGATTGACGTTTTGTAAACTCAGGCGATATAGTAAAATCGTGCATGTGTTGTAAGGGGGTTTTATTGAGAGTGTTTTTTAAATGTGAATTGTAGTTTTGACAGTAACCAGGAATTGTCTGATACGTTCGCACTGTTACGAGTAGAACGAATTCGAGCGAAAAGCAGTTGACTGACAGACATAATACAACGTAATGCTAAAAATAGCACCCACGTGTTTTGTGCCAATGGTATACGGCCTAAACAGCGACTCAATCACCGGCTCAGCCAAGCTGCATTCAGCCGGAGCGAAACTAGCTTTAACTTCACCATACTGATAGCTGACTGATCTCTCTCGAATTCCCTATAACTCATAATCGTTTATTTTGTTTAATAGATGGCAATAGTATGGCTTTCTTCTATCAACTGTCCAATATATTCCCCCTACTATAGCGTCTTAATCTTCACGCGGCATTGTCTTGGTTTGAGTAGGACGGCGTCAGCCGGAAAGAGGAGGGGTTATTCTTCAGCGATCTCAATAAGGTGATTAAAGGGAACGGTGCCTGGATGTTTCTAGGGCTATCGTCCACTTTCATTTCCGTCGGTGAAAACCTTAACTATGATGTTAATAGTTCATGTAGAAACGTTTCCTTTTGTGGAATAAATGTAGGCCTATTATGTGGGAGAAATATGAATTTGAAGAACCAAAGTTGCGGTAATCATGAGTATTTTTGACTTTACTTGTGTGTGTGGGGGGAAATTTACAGGAATTTATCTATGATACATTTACTAATTTGCAAAACTGCACGAGGATTTATAAAATCCACCAAGACTTGTAGAAGTTGTTCAGGATCGAAACAATGTCCAGGGCTATAACAAATGCATTTATGAGTTACAAATAACTGTTTGGTCAGCGGTGTCGTTTGAAGTGGAAAACCAAAACGCGACGAGGAGTTATTAAAAAAAAACTGTAAACAACACGAATATGCCCATCGAACAATATATTCAATTAGTTACGAGGTAGCAAATCATTTGTGGATAGGCCTATAATTAACACTGGACTGTCCCAGTGTGTAACTTGATGTAGCGACAGTTGGCGTTCATGTTTCACCCAGTAAATATAATTGCATGTATAATTTTGCCTTCAGATACAAAAACATATACCCGAATTGACTTTAATATCTTTAATTTCAATACTTATATGCGATCTATTCAATTCATCTGATTTTTTTGTTTTAATATGTGAACGAAATCGCTTTAGAATCAATAATGTTTTATATAGTAGCTAAAATAATCTGAATCTGGCGTTGAACAACATTCTATGAGTAACGGAACATTGGAGTTTGCCCAGGGTTGGGTTGTTCAAAAGTTAAGTCAGGCTTAAATTTGTAACGTCACAAAGAAATTCATTTGTGACGTGACGTCTTACAACAATGGTTTAAAGTTAATACACTTTTGAACAACCGGGCCC
>JARFOD010146813.1:0-12754 GCA_031763545.1 Mopalia muscosa | reverse complement strand
TATGATAGGAGTTTGGGTGAACGCGAGACCCATTATTTTTTTATGTTGTTTATGAACATCTATTTACCATTTTTATCCCACAAAATTCCGAAAAGTAACCATTTAAAAAAAAACCAGAGTAGCTCTGCAGATTTTACCAAGATGATGAAAGACACAATAATCAGCCTTTAAAATTTGACATTTCAGGTCAGGTTGGTATAACCCTTGATGTTTCCTGGGTTGAACCCAAAACTCAGTCTGCTGCTGATATTGCGGCTGCCGACAGAGCTCTCCAGTTTAAACTTGGTTGGTTCGCACATCCAATATTCGGAGACGGAGATTATCCAGCCGTGGTTAAGAAACAAGTCAGTCACTACAGCACAAATTTACCGAAATCTCGTCTACCTGAATTTACAGCCCAAGAAAAACACCTGAACAAAGGTAAAAGATCTGATGTGGGTAATTGTTGTAATGTGAAGGTCGAAAAAACCTTAATATTTTTAGACTTAAATAGAAGCAGGTTACCATATCATTTCCATTCAAAATCATACTTACTTTTACCTAGAAACAGGTGCAACACATCCTTGTATAATGTTACGCACTTGACTAATAAATTTTAATTAATTTATAATAAGGGGTTGTGTTTTGAATTTTGAGTTTGTATATTCTTTTGATTCGCTTTTGTTTTAATTGTCAATTTTTCAAAGTTAACCATTTTAAACTACTAATAAATAAATCTCATTTTCCTTGTCAAGGCGCAGCGGATTTCATCGGAATCAATCAGTACACGACTCAGTTAGCAGCCAATCAAAACACTGGAGGAAATTCTTATGATGGTGACCAAGATTTGGCCATCAGTTCTGATCCCAGCTGGCCAGGGTAAGAAATTATACCTTTCATTGTCACTGTAAGTGGGGATAACGTATGGACAGTTCTCGCATTTGGCAACCGCCAGTCAGTTAATTCTTACTAAGTATGTATAGTTTTTTGTATTAGTAGTCGGCATTTTCATGTAAAATTTTTATGTGAGGCTAATGTTAGGTAGAATACGTATTAGTTACACTGTCATTTTTCACAGGACGTCCGCTGATTGGTTGAAGGTGGTACCATGGGGAATCAGGCGTGTCCTGAACTGGGTGAAAGAACAGTTCCACAATCCCATCGTGTACATAACTGAGAATGGTCGACCACAACCCGCAGGAGTGACGACAGAGACTCGACACGATTCCTATAGAACCGAATACATAAAAAAATACACAAACGAAGTGCTCAAGGGTGAGGCCAAGCATTTTTTGATTAAGAATGTGAACAGTAAAAAAAATATGTGTGTTAATTAATTGGATAAATGGATGGATGGGCTGATTGGTTGAGTGATTTAGTGAGTGATTAATTGGTCGAGTGATTTAGTGAGCGATACATTGATTTATTGAGTATTTTATTGATTTAGTGAGTGATTGATTGGTTTTGTGAGTGATTGATTTAGTTATTGATTGATTTAGTTATTGGTTGATTGGTTGTGTGCAAGTGAATTGGATGGATGGATGGATGGACGGACGGACGGACGGATGGTTGGCTGGTTGGTTGGTTTATTGGTTGGTTGGTTGATCGATCCAATGGTCGATCAATCAATATGGTCAAATGACAGCTGCTTGTCAGTGGGTCGCAGAACAGCCAACTACCATTTCAGTCTAGCGTCTTCAAAACAGACCAGCATTACTCGAATAAGTTATTTGAAATGGGATTTAAACTTTTTTCCAATATATGAAGAACAGATCCACTGAACTTCAACACAACCAACGAGTAGTAAGGAAAGAAATACCAGTGGCAACTTTGACACAACCCGTTTGATTTCTAACATCAAATAAGCTTTTTTTCTGTCCGGGAAGCAAGCTACAGCTTTGGTTTTTATAGCTTTATGAGTTTAGTTGTTGTTGTTGGGTTTTGTTTTTTTGTTTTTTTTTGTTTTTTTTTTTACCTCTATATACGATTCTGAGTTACATTATATATCTGATGTGATCATGAGAGCAGATCTTTATGAGAGCATAGTTGTTAAATCTGTATTTTTTCAGCCATTCACTATGAGGGTTGTAACGTGAAAGGATATACACATTGGTCCCTGATGGACAACTTTGAATGGGCCAGCGGTTACTCACAGAAATTCGGGATGTACTATGTAGATTTTAACGACCCTCAACGCCCCAGAACCGCCAAGGACTCGGCACACTACTTTGCCTCACTTATCAAAGCAAACGGATATACTGACCCAAACCCCGTGGGATAGGAACGCACAGTCTATTAAAAACTGTAAACTAATCTTTTCAATAAAAGGACACTCATTGACTGACAAACAATTGTTGTCGTTGGCTTATTATTTTTCTAAACTTTTCATTAACCCAGTTTCTTCAATAAATGAAACTAAATGTTAGGTTTTTCTGTTGCTTGTGTTTTTTTTTTCTATCAGGGGATGAGAGTTGGAGGCTTTCATAAAACCAAGATAAAATCCAAAGCAACTGCCCATGTAATTTAACTGTGTGGAGTGGAATAAGAACTGATCTGTTCTAGCACCATAATGGGGTAAAATAGAGAGATAAACATGGATAATAAAATACAATTAAAAAACTGTAGTAGTGCCGAAACATTAAGTATATTAGAGAATTGTGTGAGAAATAATAAAATAGCAATTTTAAATTCATATTTAATATACATGTACCAAAACAAATAATGCTAGGAAATAAAGAACAGGGTCACTGTTTATTGGCACTATACTCTTTTAGAAAAATATGGCTGTAATGGAACCATTTGAAGTTCTTTCTTCGTGGCTCTTATGGAACCCTTTATCGTTCTTATGGAACCTCACAGCAACTGCTACCACTATGTCTCCCGTTCTCATTATGTCAAAGAACCGTTTTGTCATAATGGTTTCATTGTATAGATGGTTCCACCTTTTGTAAAGAACACTCAAAGAATCATAATTTCTGAAACTGTATATAACACCCTTGATACAAGTGTTGAAGTATCGGTGAATATGGTGCTAACAAAAGTAAATGCAATCAAGGTGATTTGGCATCAAATTGTACTTTATTTACATCAGTAGATACATAAAATGCGACAAATAGTTTAGCCTATTACCACAGGGACTACATCAGTGTACGTTGGATGGTAGCCATTTCTCTTTATGAGATTCGCGTAAAATCTCGAAGATTCTTTCGGTATTCTCGGTCTCGCGGGGTCCGAGAAATTTACATAATGGAGGCCAAATTTAGGTTCGTAACCTCCACCCCACTCAAAATCGTCCATAAGACTCCAATACGTGTACGCTTGAACATTGCAATTGTCCAGTCGAATTGCTGAAAAATCATAAACAAGTCAAAACATTTCACAACAGGCTAGTCAAATCTACAACATAGGAGTGTAATTTTTTTTATAATTTAAGGTCCTGACAGGATTAACCAAAGATTTACCTGCGCGTATATATACAGGGACATATCTTTATTCAGAAAACATGTGCCCTGTGCAGCTGATGTAAAGGTATGGAAAAATGTCCTTACCTTTTAAAAGCTCGTTGGTGTAGTTCCTGATGAAGTCGATTCTGAACTGGTCATTGAGAGACGCTGCCTTATCATATATACCGTTCTCTGTGATAAATACGGGCTGGTTATTGTAGCGGTTTTTTACCCAGTTCATCAACTTACGGATACCCCAAGGGACCACCTTCAGCCAGTTGTTCGGATCAGGGCTGTAAAAGTAGACAATATTGGCAGTATGTTGATTTAAGAAAAAAAAGTGCGCTCTTGAAATATAAAAAATACAAGTTGCCTCACTCACAAATTGGTTCGAATTCGTGTAATATTTAACGACATTGTCAAATGAAAACATAACTTTCGTCTAGTGTAAATCTATGAGAAAACCGATATTCACAATTGGATTGAAATCCGTCCAGGATGAGCAACCGGGGTTAACATTCAATATACCAAAAAGGTCATACCTAATCAACATTTATTTTCTTCGAAATTTGAATATGTGTTAACGATATAAATGTTATTTTAACGAAATAACCTCAAGTTTCGCAGTGTAACATTTGGTTTTACTCCGTGTTTCAACAAGAAACAACTCAAGACATCTGGAAACCTACCCATGCCAGCTTGGATCAAATGTAATTTCGACATCCTGGTCGTTCTCGTATGTTATTGGTGTTATCGGCCTGTTGAGGTTAGACACTAACTGTGTACTGTAATGATTGATTCCAATAAAATCACCCGAACCTATGGAGATAAATAAACTGATTCATGACTGTTGACAAAACAACCGAGATGGGGGAGATGTATTTAGATTAGTTTGTTTTATTTGTTGTAACGACGAAAACGTATACTTCAAGGTTTTCGTTGATGTTATTTAGCATACAGAAGGTGTTTGCATGACGCAATCGTAATAGCAGTTATGGCGGATCAAACAATACTGTTTGTACGACCCATCGAAAAACGTCGATTATTAATAATATCATCTCTTCTAAACACCTGTAGTGTATTCAGTTTTGAAAGACGAACAATCTATGAAATTAACCTTTATTTCGTGCTATATCCTCAGACGTAAATACCGGAAGTCGTGAGGATGAAAACCCTTGCGCACTGCTCTTCTTTGCCACTTGTGCTTTCATCACATCCGGGTAGTCTCCATTGCCATATATGGGATTGAGAAACCAGCCAAGTTTAAACATCGCGGCTCTCTCGGCAGCGGCTATATCCGCAGTACTGTTTGTCTTTGGTTCCTTCCACTGTAAATCTGCCGTGATACCAATCTTTCCTTAAAAACATAAAATATCTCATATGGATACCAAACAGCCTTTTTTTAAGTGGCAATAGTGTCATGCCAAAATGATGTATATATTGTATGGTGCAAGGAATAGATAGAAATAAGGAGATATGGTTAACACATAAATAAATTTGATAAAATCAACAGACCAAAAGTATTAAGGTCCAAGGCTTAAAAAAGATTTCATAAAAGGTTTTCAAACCTTCTTGTGATGCTTTAAACTCGTTCTGATAGGAATGAAATGCTTTGACATGTGACCGGATAATGTTATGAGCTGTGATGTACGGCTCGGTGGAGGGCTCCTTTATCCCGGGGGCGAAGGCACCAGTCCCGTAACCCAGCCACGTGGTGGCCCAGGGCTCGTTAAAAGTTATCCAATGTTTGACCTGAATAACGAACAAGAAAAATATTTGATAAACAATTATTACATGTACATGTAAACATCACATGTAGTGAGATATTTTATTTTGGCATTCGAACTTTTGTTAAAACTCCACCCAAGTATTCTGTCACATTGACGTATATATGTGTAACCATGCACTGCGATTTAAAACTCTTTCTAATAAAACATTGGACGAATTATTTGCTAAAATATTACAAGTTTGTTCTCTTCTTTAAGTAGCATTTAGAAGTTGGGAGTATCATAAGGCAAAGAACAAATTCTTGATTTCTTTCACACAACGTTTTTATCTCATTCCAGTAATCGTTTTCAAGTATACTTGTTGTGTGAAATAAATGAAGATCAAGACGAATCCATTATAAGTGGATATTTACCTTCTTTTTTTTCTCTCATCAACGCCACAATTAAAAGAACTGTTTGTCTACTCTAGAAAACAGGATCACAAATTAATTGAGTAGGATATCATATTCTGGGGTGTCTGTAATGTTTTTCGCTTTGAGCCAGGTAGATCAAGAAATAAGTAAGCAGTTCTGTGTGACCAAAGACTGAAGTCACCATGGTAGCGTTCTAAAGTTATCCTTTCGTTGTGGTAAAGTAAATTTCTATCCGCTCACCCGATCTCCAAATGTCTTGAAGCAGAGCTTGGCGTACTCGTTATAATAGTCAATGATCGTCTCGTTCATCCAACCGCCTTTGTCCTGCAAAGCTTGAGGTAGATCCCAATGGTAGAGAGTCACCAGAGGTTCAATATTCGCCCAGACAAGTGCATTGAGGAGCTTGTTGTAGTAATCCAGACCTTTCTGGTTAATAACACTGGTCGAGCCGTCTGGGAGAAGCCGAGACCACGAGATGGAAAAACGATAATGTTTTACCTATAGGACAAAAATCTAAAACGTTATTATGTCTCTCTTATCGTACGCCACCTTTGCTATATCAAGAGTAGTCAACACTAGTCACTCTACATTGCAACTGAGTAGTTGGGATCAAAATCCAACGAGCCAAAACGATTCAATATAAACTGGATAAGTTATCTTAACATAATTCATTTTTCTTCATACTTCTCCTTAGATTTCACATCTCTTCGAAAACAGTTGAAAAAGAACGAAATAAATGAATTTGTATGCCCAAAAATAATTGGTTAATAATTATTAATTATGTTCAAATTATAAATAAAAAGAGCCCCAGGAAAAGGATGTTGCACCTCGCCATATGTGTAATTGTGCTCAGCGTGTGAGTCAACCAGTAAAACAAAGCAATTCTGCACGTGTGTATGCCACCCTAATTGATTCTTCGTTTAGTTGGGGTTCTGTCGCGGGACTGAGGGCTATTTCACTCACATGCATGACTGCGTGGCAGCGAATGGGTGAAGGAAACCACCCTCGACAACACTGGCATAAACAAATACAAGACAGGACAAAACCGGACAATCACAGAACACAAAACAACAACTTCCCAAACACATCGGGTTCATCTTGCCCTTAAGTTCCGTCTGTCGTTATTGAAGTTATTATACTCATATTACCCGCAGCATGGCAGCTACTGGGTTTGAGCGCTTCTGATCGTGTAATTGTCCTACAGCGGGATCTCCTGTGGCATGAGGCATTGTGGGAGACGGGGACCAGGCTAGGAATATGCGGACATGACAACAAGTAGTTGAACCATGATGTTCCACTTTTTTAAACGCGACTACTTGACTATTAAAGGTTTCAATTGACATACCATATGTATCCCAGCGTTCAGATTACAAAACATTATTGGACAGTAGTTTATTGAACACATAAAAGTCGGTAATTGTAAAAACTTAAATTACACGGTTAGGAGCGCTCAAACTCTGTATCTCTAGAGAAGGCTACAGGATATGAGATCAGAGATACATAACTCTGCATTTAGCAGCATGGCTGGCAATAATGCTTAGATGTACGACAAGCCCAAAACAATGAGAACAAAGAATTTGCAATACTCATTTAAAAAATATTACATCAAAAGGTGTAGCATTACAGCAAATACTAGACATACCCCCATCCTTTGTAGATTTATGACGTCATCCTGCCATTTATTATAACTGTCACACGCTATGTCCCCAGTTGCATTGTTCTTTATTTTGCCCTGATGACAATATGTGTCCCAAATATTGGGTCCTTTCCCTGAAATTACCCTCAATTATATTAACTTATTATCAAGAAACCTAAAATCAAACAAACTCAATAAACCATAGCATACAAAAATGAGCGTATAATCCAATATTCGTTGTTGTTGTTAATAAAACGAGTGGCAAATGCGCCAACAGGAGTATTAGTGTATCACAACATAATGGACAATTTGAAAATCGATTGAAGGAAGGGAAAACTCTCCGTGGAAGAGGATTGTGGTTTGTACGGATATAATTGTGTCGAAACCAAACGAAAACTCATTAGTTAACAATGCTATTTGACACACGTGGGATTTGAAACAAAAAGAATTGCTAACAAGGACAAATTTACCTAGCAATGGTGTCATAACCGTATTTAAGTTTTTACATGTGTAGACCTTTGTTGACGGCATATTTTCGTCGTCTTTATTTTCTGGATTCAAAACATGGTTTTACAAATTTTACATAACATTAATATTTTTGGTGGAAAAAAGGCAGCTATTCGCTCGACAAGTTTGTTTGAAAGCGATTTAATGCAGTACTTCATATTATGTCACTCGTATTACGGCGTGCCAGCCAATAAGTGACAGAAGTCACCCTCGACGCCAATGGCAACTAAGAAAGACAAGACAGGACAAATATAGGACAATCACAGGACGCAATACAAAGGTATCACACACATATCAGCTTAACTATTTCTAGCGCTCATAATGACAGCCATCTCGAAATAAACGACAGCACATTATGTCTGCGTAATAGTCCCAATGACGTAAATGAAAAAGCGAATTCCACGTTCAAATCTTTGAATCCTTTTACCAATATTTCACTATTTTTGGTGATAGAAAGGAATTGTTCGAACAGCATTTAAATCAATTATTTGGATTTCTTTAGTTTATCTTTATTCAATTATAGAACACTATTAATATGAATTCGATTTTTCTAAAAGCACGCGAGTGGAATTAGATGACTGCAGTTTCGAATTCTAAATAAGTGACCTTTAGTTAGCTTACCATCGGCATTCCATCCGCCTTCAATCTGATAAGATGCCGTGGCTGTTCCCCACATGAAATTCGGTGGGAAATGGCCGTAGTAAAACTCCGTCTCCAGCGGGTCACAGTGTATACATACCACTGACAACAACAACGAAATCAGAAAAAGCATCCTGAAAGTAGAATTATACAATTCATATTAAATCTGCTGTGATCTAAATGGCATCTCAAATAAATCTTAAGTGCAAAATTAAACACCAGACTAAAACACCTGAAAAGTTATGACTATATTCGAAATTTTTTCCGTTATGAGCAAATTTTCCCTACACTTCTTTTACGGGTGCATTTAATGCAATTTGGCGTATCTGGCACACGGAGAAAAGCTTTATTGATTAGACATCAGTGGGTACCAGTTTTCTTTACTTTTGGTTTTAAATCCACTTTTAAAAAACTTTGTGTGGCTTGAACACATTTGATTAAAATCGGAAGCGGGCTTGCCTCTATGCATTACGTACAGCCGCTTGGTCATAAACCTAGTACCATTTTGGATGTCTTAATGTAGCGATATAATCTAACACGGCGTAAATTGTGTGGTCGTAGCAAGACATTTTACAGCTTTATAAATACACCGGGACTATGCTTTGCTGTCATTCAGCTGTAGATCAATCCAATTCCCTTTTTAAAGATACCAGTCACCCAAATCAAACAAATAAACAAATTATGAAGATATTAACAAGTTTAATCATTTTAAATGAATGACATTGTTCGATTTTATGTTGACCTTCATAACACATTTTAAAATTTGTATGTACCTGTGGCTTTTTGTAAAAGTAGAGGCCCTTCGTCATTTCCTGGTAAGACAGTAATGGTACGGGTGTATCCCAAAGTTCCCAGTCTGCTGGATTGTACTTGATGGTTACAAAATGGCTTAAACGGTTACCTTTATATAATTTATCTTGTACCGCATTCGAGCACGAAAAACCCGCCCAAAGCAGCAGATTTTACTGATAGTCTTACATAGAACTCCTGCTTTAATTCAACTCTTGCATAGATAAAAAAAAAAAAGGTTTATGCCATCGTTGGTACGCTTTGAAGTGTGTTGTAAGAACAGTCTATTGTACCAAATCAAACATCGATAGAAACATACCTGTATTGTAGTTGAATGGAAGTGAACTCTTCACACCCACTGTACTGACAAGCGCAGAAATACAGTATATAGATAGCGCATTGGAACTTCCCATATGTTAATATAATGGGTCTTATCACATAGCAGCAGTTTCTTGTTATCAGATAACAGACGTACCAATCTGGTCTAGAAATCTATATACCCTGGGTATAGGAAAACATATAAGGTCATATTTTGGTTAAAATTCAGCCAAAACCATGCTTAAGAATAGTGATAAAAGAATACATAATAGAACAAAAAAGACCAAAGTTTGGTGAAGTCTCTCTATTTCAAAGTTCCCAATGAGCTCTGAAAAGCAATATGGTACTTGACGATTACAAACTGATACGTTGCTTGTAAAACATAATAATCGCGAACAGAGCTACAATACGATAGCGATCGGTTTGCTCGAGATAATGACGAATTATTGAGTCAGAACGGTGTTACACGTATTGCATTGTTAACACCTTAGAGAGACTGGATGCATGTATACCAGGGATAGATTACACAAGTAAATCCATGTCTGACTTACATTAAATATTAATTTAATTATCGACTGTTTATTTTGATTATTCTAGTCGGCTTTATGTCTTAATTGTGATTATTTAAGTTTTGAATTGTGTTCAACCAAGATAATAAACCGAAATAATAAATTCCTAAGTTAAAAAAAAAACGCTTTAGGAATTTCTAGTTTTTTGGCTAAAGTCAGAAAATGCTTTCAAGATATCGGTTGTTTTACGAATCGGAACCGTTGGCATAACTTCACTGACCATATAAAAAATCTTTTCTTTCTCTTCGTTTTATTAAACACAACAAACATTTCTATACATGTGTGTTACGGATTCTTAAACACTGCTATGGGAATAACACAACTACTGCTATTCTACTTTAGTCACATATTGTTATCCTATAATATCCGGAACGATTTCGATGAATTCTGGATGGTAACCATTTCTCTTGATTAAGTTAGAGTAAAAGGTGTACGAGTCTTTAGGAATCCGGGTTCGGGTAGGATCGGAGAAATTCACGAAGTTAAGTCCGAATTTTAAACGGTATCCAGAACTCCATTCAAAATCATCCATTAAAGTCCACACAGTATAACCTTTGACGTTGCAACCATCCAGTTGAATAGCTGGAAGAAAAACAACACAGATATTCGATCATATAATTTTAGAATCATCGAGAGAGAGCCGGCGTGTCTGGAAGAGGGTGTAAGGTGCATCGTTTTTAGGCCGTATCGCTTAACAGACTCGAAATGGTGAGGGGGAATGTCCTAGTTGGGATCTCACAAAATGGAGAATAGAAGGCAGTCGAAAAAATATTTTTTCATCCTGTTAAATTTCTCTCACATATTTTATTAAGGAGAACTTAATGAAATCCTGTGATGCAATATGAATCTACCTGCCACCAAACCATCTTGAAAATAAGTAGAATCTCACTGTAATCATGTAATCCAGTACTAATGAACTTGAAATATATTCATTCTTGTGAAATTTTAAAACTTTTAATGCAAACCGATTAAAATCAGAACAAATAGCTCAAAGATATAAATCATATAAATAGTAGATCAAATAAAGCATTAATATGTTGATGTAGAGTGACCAATCACAGCGCTGCTTCTCTAAACTTAAAAAAATGGTTATGACATGCCAATGCTTCGGTAAACTCATTGTCTGTGTATTTGTATTGGAGAATTAAGACTTTGGCCTTTCAAAGAACGCTGTGTACTTCTGGACTTTAACAAACCATTGCGACAAGAAAATTAACTGGAAATGATTTACTTCTGGTTTAATTAAATCAGATTCCTGAAACCAAACTAAACGATTTTCAAAGCCATTTGGAAACACATATTGCACCCCGATAATGCAACATACTCAATGAAAGTGTTTCAAGACATGTACACCCAGCTGACTGGGACGTTGATAACATAAAATAAACTGTCTAGACATGCCGTAAAATATCTATGGTTGTCCTCTGGCATTGAGAGGACCCGAACAACTCATTGTAGCCATGCCTTTGAAATTTTTTCCCATATAAGTTTTCTTCATCAGCCTTTCCCCCTTAGTGTTCTTGCCCCGCGATCAGTGTACATATATTTTGTGGTAGGTACAAACATCACCAAACCAGCAGCTATAATCCAAGGAAAATTTACCTTTAAGCACTTCGTTGGTATAGTTTCTGATATACCCTACTCGAAAAACATCCTGTAGTGTCGCTGTGATATCGTCCACCCCATTTTCTGTTATAAGGACAGGTTGGTTGTTGTAGTGAGACTTCACCCAGTTTAACAACTTTCTGATTACCCATGGAACCGACTTCAACCAATCACCAGGTACCAGCCTTAACAAGTAACGAAGCAAATTAACTACAATAAATATTAGATACTGACGCTCTTGGATATAAATGTATGATACTTGGTCAATACATAGCAAAACAAAAGAGTGGTGTGTCGAGAAGAAAATATTCATTTATATCTCTTTATATCGCCACCATCTAAACGTTTTAGTGGATACATGTACGGGTATTGTGGAATTGTGATTGTCGGCCTATACTTTGCCAGGGCTTGTTATTCCAGTATAAACAAATCTTACCCCTTCCAGTTTGGATCCAAGGATACCAGGATATCCTGATCCGTGTAGTAAGATGCTGGAAAGAGTGGCTGGGTCGAATCGGAGATAAGCTGCGTTGAATAATGGTTTATACCAATAAAATCGCCACTACCTGCCAATGAATTCAATGAAATGAATAAGCCAAATCTGTAAACTACCAATTTTATAACAGTCTGCCATATATTTCTACAGCCGAAAGACCGATCACCTTCGAATAACATATTACACCTTCTTTAAGACCGGTCCGGGATTTCCCGGTTGCACTTTTAGCCTGGTCATGTTTGAACAGTCTCAGACGTTCAACAATGTAATAAGATGATTCTGTAAATTCTACACATATTCACTGATCTAGTGTTAGTGGACGGTATTCATACAAAATTGCACTAAACCTAAACGTTTCACGCAGTTAGTTCAAACTGTCCATGGTAAGAGGGATATTAATGTTGCCCTGGTGCTCTCAGAGCTTATGGGGAACAAGAAACTGATCTGTTTGTGGTGTCTTTTTGCGTCCCGTTATCGCTCCGTCTTGTCTTAGTTTGTTGCCAGTGATGCCGAGGATGGTTTCATTCACCCATCGGGCTGGCACGTCTTCATTTAAGTGAAATGCCCTTAAGTACGACGTTAAACCCCAATCAAACAAACAAGAAATCCATTTCTATCAAATTTATTTCAATC
>JARFOD010146802.1:0-12754 GCA_031763545.1 Mopalia muscosa | reverse complement strand
TATTTATACAATTTTTTTTTCACAATTTACGCCGTTTTTTCCGAGTAACACTACATTTAGACATTCAAAATATTACTAAGTGTATGACCAAGCGGCTGTACGTAAGTCATGGAGATAAGCCCGCAAAGTTTGGGCTGTGAGCTATATGTGATGCTACAACTATACTGCAGTATAACAACAGATTGGTGAATGATGCTTTTCAAAAATAAATTTCACATGCAGGGTGTTTTAAACTTTCGAGAGAAAATTCAACCAAAGTGTAAAATAAGATAAACAATAGACTTCAAACTGCCTACATCATCTAAAAATGTCAACATGTAGATTGGCAATTCCTTTCATTGGGCTTTTAGTAACAAATGTCTGTTATATATCCGATTACCCTTGATGCCTTTATACACTCTCTCTTTATCGAACTCCTCGTTACGATTACCTGGGAAAATATGATAGTGTGTGTCATATCTAATCTTAGGGTCAAACTTCTGAACGGTGGGATGGTATAGCACTGTTTAAAACTTATGCGCAAAAAAGAAGGCAAATTCGTTTTTCAAACTACAATACTGCATCAAAATAAATCTTTTAGTTAACCCCATGTATTCTAGACAAAGATAGTACATTGGCACTTCAATTAAAAAAAATGATAAAATTTAAAAAAAAGTTTGTTTTAAGGGACCCTAAGCTATGGTCGAACATTTTACTCCCTACACATTACACTCTGAATGGCTAAAGGCAGTTTACTTCAAACAATCGCATGACTATACTTAGCTTTGGGGATATATCTTTTTTTTTTTAACAGTACAAAACCACTCATACATATATTACGGTTAGGCTGGTGCATCAGTCAGTCAGTCAGCCAGTCAGACAGCGTTGAAGTTGATCTACCTCAGTTAATTTAACACAAACTGGCCACACACCTTGACTCAAACTATTCGTGTTGATACCCAACAAGCCAGCTGAAGCCAATCTACCAGGTGAGAAACCCAATAAAACCACTTTTAAAGTACGGTATTGTAGAAAAACGGAACTTGTCTTAGTTGTCATTTTCTAATCTCTATAGAGGTCATTCACTCTTCGTCGAGAATTGGACCACAGACTTACATAAAGACGTGTATTTCGAGATAACGCTTCCCTAAGCGGCGGGTGATTTTATGAAAAAAATATTCAGTAACAAGGTCGAAAGCGGCCCACATAAACCATATCCAAAATGTTTGCTCTCTCCGTCAATACCACCAAAATACACAAAAACAAATTCAAATTGTAATGGCAGCCTTACGCCATATGACTGCTCCAGGTTTGTACTCATCGGAGCTCTATGTCACCTTTGGGCTCTGTATAATACATTTCAAAATATAATCGATTCCTTCCTACGTCGAAACATAAACCTAAAATACACCCTGGTCATCTCGTTTTGTACTTGTTTAATTCGCTGGTCTGTGGAATACGTTGCCCCAAATATTGACGGAAATTAATGCGCGGTGGCCTAGTATAGCCGAAACGAGAGTTGTCTTATTCTATTGTAGAAACCCTCGAAAAAATACGATTGTGTATAATATTGACATCTGTAGGCCTACAGAGCTAACCGGAAGGTAATTGCTGTGTATATAAAAGATACAATAATTGTCTAGTTTTCTACTTTATTTACCCGCTTAAATAAACATCACCTTGACATCCTGCATATAAGGTGCTTTTATTACTGATATAATTATAAGACGCCTTTGAAAGTTAACCGGTTGCTTTTATTACAAGTAGTTTATTACAAGTAACCGGTGTCTATCATTACATTTCTGATGGATTTTCTCCACATAAAAGATTATCAATTCCGAACTTGACATAACTGGGTGAGACTAGTACATTCAAATGGACTTGTTGGCTAGTTAATTTTTTGGTCAACCCGATGTTCTCAAGTTGTCATAGATATGGAAGTTGAACTATTTGGGTCCGTTCTCATTGGCTGTCCCATAGCGTTTCCTTCAGCTCTTGCGCTCGCTGATCTATGAGGGAACAATTGCGTTTAACACATTGAAGTGCCCATGCAGTATAGCAATACTACGTATAGACTGCACTTACCCCTAAATAAGATTAGACCTAACCCCCCCCCCTCCCCCGGAATATTATATCCTAAAATATTGAGGCTAACATTATTCTTGAACATACTGCTTAATCTAAACTTATGTTAAAATTTATCCTTATACTTAGGACTAAGACTACGCATTAGTGACCTTAAAGCTTACTCGAGCAGTAAACACAAGACCAAATCTATGTCTAACATTTGGATTTGATCGAACCACATTCTTAAGACTAAACAGAACCTTTAACTTAAGCCTTAAACTGTCCATAGCCTTCAGACGAAACAAAACCATAACACTAAACAGAACCCAAACTGCATCATTAAACGGAACTATAATCTTCAAAATAAACAAACCTTAAAATTCCAAACGTACCTCCAACCTTAAGACTAAACCATCCTTTATCACGACATTTAACCGTCCCATAATACTCAAACAAAACAACTCTTTACTCGTGATATTTAACCTACCTGTAATACTCAAGTCTAACTCCCAACGTTAAGACTAAACTGTTTATTATGTTAAACTATCTGTAGCATTGTATAGACTTAACCGTTCCTTAACCACAAGACTTAATCTACATGTAATACTCAAGATGAACCTCCACCGTTAAGACTAAACAATTCTTTACTCGTGATATTTAACCTACCTGTAATACTCAAGTCTAACTCCCAACGTTAAGACTAAACTGTTTATTAAGCACGAGAGTTAACCTACCTGTAGCATTCTATAGACTTAACCGTTCCTTAACCACAAAACTTAATCTACATGTAATACTCAAGATGAACCCCCACCGTTAAGACTAAACAATTCTTTACTCGTGATATTTAACCTACCTGTAATACTCAAGATGAACCCACAACGTTAAGACTAAACAATTCTTTACTCTTCATATTTAACCTACCAGTAATACTCAAATCTAACTCCCAACGTTAAGACTAAACTGTTTATTATGCACGAGAGTTAATCTACCGGTAGCATTCTATAGAGCGTTCCTTGACCACGAGACTTAATCTACTTGTTTTAAGAACACATCCTTATGTAATTAATATCATTCTTGAAACAGTTTCAAAACGTCGAGAAAATGAACAATCTCCCCCAAAAGTCCACGCAGCATGATTAAATACATAAGCAACTGATGAATATGTGACAAAAGATATGTATTACTATCTCGGTTAGCATTTAACCTGATACCAGTACCGATGCTCATCTAACCTTGTACACAAAGGTTCTGGGTATTGTTATATTGGAGGGTTAAGGAGATCGCTCATATGCTTGGTATAAGACGGAAGTAGCCTGATGGGTTCGCAGATTGCTGGAGGTTTTAGACAGGATGACAGTAAGTGAAATACCCTTCAGTACGGCATTTAACAACACATATACATTTTTAAAATGAATAAATAGCTCTTTGGTGTGTAATTGAACCATTTTGAACCTTGTTTCCACAGTATACAACCCTTGGTTACATAATGCTTTCATCCTTGGAAATCGATAAGCGAACAGAAACCTTTTAAATTTAATGGGCTTGTTGTAGCACACGCAGTTGATTAAATATCACATCCACGAATTAACATCATAAGTCATTTAGAAAGTTGATTGAGTTTCAGTACACTTCAAAATTTCATAAATGTACTGAAGAATCATGCTTCATAGACTTTAAACTGCATGGAGTCAGCAAACAGCAACTATATGGACGAACTACAGTAGTCAGTGGAGGATACAGTATTTTGTGGAGGGGGCTCTTAACATATATATCTAATTTTCCTTTGATATTTTTTGGATACCATAGAAACAATAATCTAACTCCAACTGTCTTTCATGACGTTTAAATCAAGTTTATTTAGACTTCGCATCTGAGTTGATACGTTTATTTAAGTTAAGTTATAAAAGTGAAAATCGCCAGAAAAGAAATGTTACAGGTAGGTAAAAGGATATACTGGTCATTGTGTTGAGTGTACTGACGTAGATTGTGGCCAAAACTATATTAAACAAGTTTGTTTCAGTTTGTTATGTCTAAATGGCTACCACAATAAACATACTTCCAGCTTTTAGACATCGGCGAGATAACAAACTGTAAACAGTTTACCGCTATAAACATACTACCAGCTTTTGGACATCGGCGAGATAACAAACTGTAAACAGTTTACCACTATAAACATACTACCAGCTTTTGGACATCGGCGAGATAACAAACTGTAAACACTTTACCACTATAAACATACTACCAGCTTTTAGACATCGGCGAGATGACAAACTGTAAACACTTTAGCACAATAAACATACTACCAGCTTTTAGACATCGGCGAGATGACAAACTGTAAACACTTTACCACAATTAACATACTACCAGCTTTTAGACATCGGTGAGATGACAAACTGTAAACACTTTAGCACAATAGACATACTACCAGCTTTTAGACATCGGTGAGATGACAAACTGTAAACACTTTAGCACAATAAACATACTACCAGCTTTTAGACATCGGTGAGTTGACAAACTGTAAACACTTTAGCACAATAAACATACTACCAGCTTTTAGACACCGGCGAGATGACAAACTATAAACACTTTACCACAATGAACATACTACCAGCTATTAGACATCGGTGAGATGACAAACTGTAAACACTTTAGCACAAAAGACATACTATCAGCTTTTAGACATCGGCGAGATAACAAACTGTAAAAACTTTACCACAATGAACATACTACCAGCTTTTAAAGTTTAAAACATTAAAGCTTGACAAAAGGGCTGGGAGTCTACAGATTGCCACGGCGGCCCCGGAAGCTCTGAGAGCGAGGAAAACGGCAACGACAATCTCGGCTAATTTTGTACGTATCTTGTGGTCGAGGATTTTGATATGATTGATATTTCATATAGCATTTTTTAAAGTTATTCCCGTTATAAATTGGTGGTATTTCTATATGTATTTCATCAGGCGCTTTTGATTTGCCCATATATTGGTGCATGCTGATTTAATTTTTTTAAATTTTCTCAATCGTTAGCAGTGTCATGATACAATTGCAGTCCGTCGCAGGAATATATGCCTGTACCACTTGAATAGTCATTTTCTGTGAATATAAAAATGTATCCAAAAAAGCCATTTTGTTCGAATTTTGTGACGGAAACGGAAAGGGTTTTGATAAAAAAAATAAACAGTAGGCGATAAAGGTAGTGAATGGTCAAGGTCTTGATCATTTAGCGAACATTTAGGTCCACATCGACTTAGATTTCTAATTAGTTCGGTGATAGAAAGCCTAAAATAGCAAATAATGTAAGAGCCTCCAACGGAAAATGGAATCAGCTCTGAAGGGAAGGAAGATACATATCAGGCCCCACGCACCATCGTGCAATATAACTACACCTAAACGGAATCATGCTATATAGTATGTTTTGTTTTAAGCCATTGACATGTTTTTTCGCACAATTAGAGCAAACCAATTGTACATGAGCTAGGTAGAACAATAGTTAATATATTTAAAAAAAAATAGCTTTGTGCACAAAATATTCCCATATCAATTGACTGCTTTATATATATGCCTCTTGGGAGACTATGGGACAAATCTTCGAACAAAAGACAAAACTCAAAACACAGAAAACATTTAATTGCAGACCAAGCAGATCTTCATTTATTGATTGATCCAAACTCTTACATATAATAAAGGAGTAACTATTTGTATGCGTGTATAGCATCATATTAGCAATATATATATATATTAATACGAAAAGTCTCATTATAATGGCAAACATAAAGTTAAGTGAATTTTTATTGAAACATAATTAAACGAAATTACTGCCTCTATTTAACGCAGTGATTTCGTTTAATTTTGTTCAAATAAAATAATCCTGTCGGTTAAACATGCATATACACCAATTATTATCATAGTTCACTCATGAAAACAAGTGCTATACATACAATCTCGTGAACGACTGTGGCAATTTTTTTGTCCCAAGTTTGAAACTCACACTGCCCAGTGTGTTTCTTCTGGTAGACACTTGTAACAGTGTAACAAATGTGTCGTATCTAAACAGTAGCGACTATTGTTGGCTACTGAAAAGAGTGCAAAATTATTTGTTCTGTCATGAAAATGTATATGGATGCAGCGAGTCAAACATTAGATATTTTCATAAACGTTGGCAGTTAATGTGCTATATGTTATGTCATGTTAATCAGTGGGACACCCCTCTATTGTACCATGGTAAAGTGCTAAGAAGTTAACCCGTGCACTCCCTGACGTAGGGCTTGACTCCGCTTCAGCATCACACGTTCAATGGTTATACGTCAGTAGTCAATAAAACACCACCCCATGTATTAAGTAGATCAGTGGACCAATAATGTATCTGTTTGTATAAACCAATGAACCCTCAGTACTGTAGGCTATATGTCTAATCAGAACCTGTCTAATCAATCACCCACTGTTACACTTCTCTCCGGATAAACCTTCTATGTGAGACTCTTTATATGACACAAATAGGCTTACACGCTTTATAAAACAAGTGGCTAGTATGCCTAGTTGTGGAAAGTTTTTTTGTTGTAGTAGAGTTTCAATTAACCAGAAGGCTGTAAAAAAAAATGGCCAAAATACAGCAAAATAGTCCGAATTCATTGTGAAGGAGTTATGAATCGCGCGAACAATTTGTACAAGACTAAATAACCCACGTGATCTGTATTGCTACATTCCAAATAGCGATGATATCGGGAAGAAAGGTATGGTCCACAAATAGCCGAACAATTTGATTCTATTATGTTGGGATGGAGGTGGATACACCCTTATGGAAATGGGGCTTCATATGTATCAGGATAAAGTGGAATGCCAGTTACATATTTTACACACGTGGGAATCAGTTAATCAATCAATCAATCAATCAATCAATCAAGCAAGCAAGCAAGCAGGCAAACAATCAAGCAAGCAATCGATCAACCAATCCACCAATCAATCAATCAATCAATCAATCAATCAATCGATCGATCGATCAATCAATCAGTCAACCAATCAATCAATCAATCGACCAACCAATCCATCATTCAATCAATCAAGCAATCAATCGACCAATCTATCAACCAATCCACCAATCAATCAATCATTCAATCGACCAACCAATCCACCAATCAATCAATCGACCAACCAACCAATCAATCAATCAATCAATCAATCAGACAGCTCAAGTAATCACTAAGTGTTATTCTGAGTGAATCTGTACACCATTCAAGGTCTGAAAAGTCTATGCTCCACATAGAAATGACTTTCAAGCAACCGTTCACCTTCATCTTGACCGTAGCGAGCCTCCTCAAAATAGCTCCGCCTTAAAGGAAATAATACTGAATATTTAAAAGGGGGTCATCGCCTGGAGTAACGAAACATGTTGGAACATCGTCGAGCATTCATACGTTATGGGATGTAACTCTGTCAGATTTACTGTGTATGTTGATTTAACGGTCGGTGATGTCATCCGTTCTATATTTTGTACAGATAACAATCATTGGCAAACTCATTGTAGACGAAAAATGAATAGCTTTGTACTTGATTGCACTTCAAGCAACGGAACACTTTAATTGGATTGAAATATGCAATACGAATCCGCAAAGTGATTTGGTTTGAGTTACCCTGGGGCTTCCGTTGATGTGTAATAGTATTTCTTCCATTCACCTCGGAGGTTTCCGTACAGAAACAGAAAGAATCCAGCGTTCTTCAGACATGCCGTCACCAACTTGAATCATATCTGAACTACCATACGTCATTCTGTTAAATATCTATTTCAGTTTTACCAATAATTAGTAATATAAAGTCCGTTCAAAATTCAAATCAGGGTATTTACAAAAGTTGAGTGCTTAACTATTGAAGAATTAGACATTTTCCCGCCAAAATATAACAAATTGTAAGATACGACATAGACCACGTTTAATTTCAAGAGCAGTTTATAGGATTAAAAAACAAGCAAGGGCCACGGTATGGGATAAGAAAGGATACAGACTTATTACCTCGGTCAAGCTAAAATTCTTTCTATCTATAAAATCCCAATATGTTTTATAACCCAAAGAACTATGCCATTGGTACAACGGGTGGAAACTTGTCTTCCATAGAAAAGGTCTGCCCAGTGACTAAAAGCAATATACGAGACTGTGTATGCATGTATAGGTATGACGCACAGATAACACAACCTACATTTTCGGTATGAGATGTCTTTCAAAACCACCTATTTATGTCTGATTTCTAGGTCAGAGCACAGGGTACATTTACCCTAAATTAAGTCAGAGTATACAGACCACTTAAGTTTTCTAATGAGGAGAGCCCTTACTCAGTGTTAATTGTGATCTATTAATTGATTCCATCAACCAACCACCAAACCAACCAAACTAACCCAAATGTTGCTGTTGCATATTTTTTTTTTATAAACTATTATGTTTAAAAGTGTCCTTAAACATCTAGATGCGAATCGAATTTAACGGAGAATCAGAAACGTCTCAGTAAGAATTAGTGGTACTTTTTATATAAAAACAGACATTTCACAATGAATAAGATACATATGTAAATCATTGAATATATATACATATATTTCTAAGTAAATAAGAGATATCTATTAATGCATGGTAGATATCTCTTAATAGTTTATCGATGCCCGAAGACCAATCCGGCAAGAAATTGACTACTATCCTGTAGCTGATGACAACACTTGCACAATGATTATCCAGCAAAGGTATTTCAAACTTTCCTCGGACTTCCGGGATTAAATTAATGTTGTAAGGAGCTTAGCAATAGTATAGCTGATGGTTGCATCGTAAAGGGGCTAAGGGGCAAACAACTATTTTGGTGAAGATACCGTAAAAGTGCGAAGATACGCGAACAGGATGCGAAGGTGCCGGGGTCAGGACGCACAGTTTCGAGGGCGAGGACGCTAAGATTCGAGAACTATAAGCTGTAAGGACGCGAAGATGACCCACATCGGTAATCCTAAATAAATGCTCATAGTTCAACAAACTGGTTTAGCTACCAACAACATCCTTTATTACATCGGAAGCTTCCATTATGGAAACCAAGGAAAAGTTTTGATATAAATAATGAATTTTATATGATATCATGTGTTTACGCAAAAGGCAGTTCAATGAATCGGTCAATACCTTCTCAAAGACAGTTAAGCGCAGGAGGAATAGGCCAACCAAGTTGTGCAGCTTTCCAGATGTCTTACCCATTAGAAGGCCCACAACAGTCAAGTGATTACTTTCGTGTGACTGTGAAAGTGGGAAATGCTGACAGTTGATTACATGTATACAAGCAAAGGAATAAAGCAAATTAATGTGCGATGTTTTTCTCTGCAGATTTATTAATCTGTAACATTGTTGCCTTGAATTGGTCGATAATTTGAAGTCTTATAAATTCCTCAGATAGACAGTAGCCGACAAATATGAACATGATGGGGTGTATGCTGTAGCATTCAGACGGGTTTGGAAAGAAGAGAAAATTTAATGCTCTGATTGACGAGTTCCTTTACCCGATAATATCGCGGAATGCGTGGTGGAAATGACTACGCTTCTAATTTCAATATCTGACTGCATTTTATACTTATTATGAGAAGTTTTTCACCATACCCGACTATTTAATGCTGATACTATATTTTATCATGGAAGAAACCAGACTGAAACAGTGGTATGACTAATAAAATAAAAGTTAAAAGGAGTTAATTTTTTGCGTGTTGACGGTTTGCCAACAAGTACAGCACGACCTCAAGGTTAGTTGAGGAAGATAACTCTCACACCAACAGGTCATAGGCTCATAATAACACAATCTAGCGGATCTCGACTAAATTTATTTGTTTTCAACCGTTGAAACAAATGGTACAAATGATTGTTTAGTATCCTTTAAAAGAATTGCATTTGTTCACCGTTTGTATATTACACCAAATAAAATAGCCCGGGTGTAATGTGCTGGAGGATAACCACACAATGTTCTGTAGTTAAACGATTATTACTTCAAAACATGGTCCTTGTTTACGACCAAACCGACTATACCCTATAACAGGAAGGTGTAAGACGATGACAGTTTTCATAAAATACATAACCGGATGATATGATTTCACGTAAGTCAGCCTCAATGGAATACTAGTATGTTTATCAAGTTTACACTCTTTACAACAAACCTGTATGTTACTTATCTGAAATGTGCTTTATCGAGGATAACTGTTAAAGCTGTCGAAGTCTAGAATATACATGCAGACTTCAACATTGAGAGTTTCGCGTATTATATTCAGTATGATATGTCATGCGCAACATATTTCCACAACGAAAAGGTTGACACTCATGTCGTTTGGTCGAGAAGCGTTTAATCTTTACCACGCTTTCCTCTGTGTTCTCTCGCACCAAAGATGAGCTGTCGGGAGATTTAGACTGCCTCTAATGTCGTATTTACCGAGCTCATAGGAATTTCTTAATCATCGTAAACCAGGAAGCCGTATTTTTTTTTTTTTTTTATCTCCATTCATTTGTTATTCAGTAGGTCAACCTGAAACTGTGCAGCTTTAACTCCCGCCATTGTTTGTTACACATATTCATGTCTACTTCCTATATTTATTGTGAATAAATAAATTTAATCTAATCTAATCTAAGCTAAAATTATTAGGCCTATTCCCCGAAATCAAGTAGTCGATCTACATACTGAAACTTATAGAATCTGGTTGTTTGGAAAATGACTAAAGTTAGGTAGCAACTCCATGATACTGTTTCATGTCCATCTACACGCTCTTGAAACTCCATCAAAACTAAAATCTTTTTTTTTTTTGCGAGTTTGTAAGAGAATCTACGATCCGTACTTAGGCAAATCAGTTTCAGCCAGTTTCATCGCGTTATGGATAGTTGCACATAACGATGTGTGAAAATAATCCATTGCACCAAGTTTCACCCAGTAGCATGCCGTTTCATGTTGAACCATGCATGAAACCCACCGAAACTCACTGAAATTTTCGACATGTCTAGAGACCGTATGAAACTATATTCCTACAATGGAGTGAAAGTGGTTGAAACTGATTTTCGAGCGTGTACATCGATGGAAAGGACTGCAAATGATAAGGGTATGTGAAGAATATATGAGGTACAAGGGTTATAGGTGCGTATGCACCAGGATGTATTTCAAATTAAACAAAGAATACATTAAAAGTGTCAAATAAATTTACACCTCTCCCCAAAGCTTTCATCAGGTGGATGGTCTTTATGGTTCAAAAGTGCATTATCCGGTTTAAGAACAACAATAATCTATATGCTGTCTGACCATACCCGTGCTACATATTCCTTCTGGAAGCTATCGAGCTGAAAAAATACACTCAAAACCCTTTATCATTTTATGTCTGTGATAATATTAAATTTACCGTGAACGTATATGTGTCTGGTTTACATAATATAGATAGCAAATGATAAATACAAGTGAGACTTGTTTGTTTGTTTTTCTTTTCGAACCGGATAGTGGTGACTCAACAAATTCACTTAAATCTAAGCAGGATTTAAGCTTTTAAGCCTTCAAGTAACCATATAGTTATGGGTTACACAAAATATTAGTCATTTTTACCACAGGTAATTCATACTGGCTCTATAGGATGTGTAATATTTAATGATCTTACATCAATTTGTGTTTGCCTGGCGTCACGTATCTTTCTTCTGAGAAATAATAAACCTATGAAAAGTCTATAGAAGTGCGATGACTTGTGTTTTTGTTATAACTTTATTCTTTTTATTGCTTTTATTACTTCCAAAAAATGTAAAGGCTTATAAGGGCAAATTATTTCCGATTAGCCCTAGCCTATCACAGCCCGTGGGAGAGTTGGAAATTTATCCGCCGCTATCGCCGGCCCTTTTTCCTCACGTTAAAATAAAGTTTTATTTGAATTTCTCACCAAAGTTAAGACGTTTAAGTTATCTCCCTTTGAACAAATACAATGGAAAACCGTCATTAAGGAAATGTTGCAGGTAGGTATAATACTATAGTGAGTGTGTTTACTGTAGGCCTGTCTAAACAATTCGGAGGAAAATCAGGGCATGGCATATCAGCATGTAGCAGGTGTAAGACCACTATTATGAAGTTGCGTTTTGCCATCTTCGTTTATAGTTCTTAACAACAATGATGCGTTGTCTTGTTTTATTTGTTCTGCTCCTGGAATTTTTTTTGTGATGGGATCTTTGGTATTGATGTGAAGTAATTGAGGTTTCTGGTCAGTGTAATATTCTTACATAATTAAGTCACATTAAGGTGTATTTAGCACCATTGGAGGGGTGATTCGGCTGTCGTTAACATCTGAAGGTAGCTTGGCAACCCTTAACACACTCCAGGCTTTGTAGTTATAAATTTCAACAGTCATCCCCTGTCAAGATTTTTATGGGGAACTCCAAAAATACCGATTAAAGCATGTGCCAGGTGTTTGCGCCCAACGAAAGTTTGGGAGTGACGTGTGGAACCAAACGTTAACATTACGGCTTATTGTTAATTAATAATGGTCTTGCGCCAGCAATAGACGCGAAAGCACATACCAAAGTAAATGTGGTTCTAGCGATTCGTTTGACCGAAAGAGGACCAAAGTGAAAAAGCCAGCCGAAGAGACGAGAACAGTTTGATATCGAGAATCAATCTGCTTAGTGTTTGTTTGTTTGATTGGTGTTTAACGTCGTACTCAAGGGTATTTCACTTATATGACGACGGATTGTCCACTTCA
>JARFOD010146801.1:0-26813 GCA_031763545.1 Mopalia muscosa | reverse complement strand
GAGAGCTTGAAGCTTATAAGCAACTGGCTCTTTAAGCTATACCAAGTGTGTCGGTTATCATTGAGATCTAAGAACAATACCTAAAATTGATCCCGAATTTATCTCTTCGGTCAGGGCCAAACAGCAAGGGAATTTAGCCAACAAGAACCGAGCTTACTTAGACTCAGATCTCAATAAAATCATTCAAAACATGCCTCCTCACCATGCGTTTTCCACTCTTCTTGCATACAGCGCTGGTTTACGTGCAGAAGAACTTTTTACCATCAGACGCAATGATGAGGGTAGTGTTTCAAAGCATCGAGCATGGCGAACAGACCGATTTCATAACCGAGGAGAAGGAGTTTGCTACTTAGTAACAGGGAAAAATGGCCTTGTAAGGGAGGTGTTTATTCATCAAGATTTGGCCGATAAGCTTGAAACATTAAGGTTTGATACACCCCAATTTAGCAGCGATCGAAAGATCCGCTACGAGCAGCGTTATAACTTATGTGCAGGCAACCGATTCTCAAAAGCTTTCAGTCATGCTTCATACAAAACGTTAGGGTGGTCTTTGGGCGCGCATGGATTACGTTTTTCTTATGCGCAAAGAAGAATGGATCATGAACTACTGGATGTGTCTTACGATGATGCCTTACATATTGTTAGTCAGGAATTAGGACATTTTCGTCCAGAGATCACGTTAAGATATATTTATCCGTTTGGTAAATAAGGGCGCTCTTAGACCATGCTTCACAAAACTGAATCAGGAGGGGCTTTACCCCCTCCTGCTCAGCTCTACCTTACTGCTGTTTCGTAGACAACAAATTGAGCCAGAAAACTTGTGCCACCATCCTGGTAGCGAACCTCACAGAGTGAGTCTCGAACCAGCCATAAGCTACACAAGAACGTAAAACACAGGACAATCAGCCCTGCGAGTGCTGTTTTATTTTTCGGCATTTTGTTGCCTCCACAGTAAAGAGGCTCTACAATGAGTTTGATTGACATCACTTAGGCCTCGTTAAATGAAAGTTACTGCGCTAACAGTAACCGGATAACGGGGCTTTTGTTTATCTGCCACAAGCAAACATAAAAGTCAGTCACTCATGGTAAATAAGCCAAGAGCGCCCACACAAATTCTACCACAAGCCTTTCAAATCAAGAACGTTTGTTTCTAATACCCCGCTTTCACCATTGATATCAAGCTTGTCAAAAACGACAAAGGGCATTCATTTTTGCTTCAAATGAATGCCCTTTGTACATCTTAAGTTTACGCCTTGCGGCGACGTGATTTCTCACGAATTAATCATTCAAGCATGATTTAGGCTCGCCAGCTTGCACGCTGGCTGGTAGTGATAAAGATAAAGAATCGCTCCTTAATTTAAGTCTTTTGACGCAATGGTCCCCCTCAGAACCTGGGCATCAAGTAGGGTTATGTTGCTTGCAACAGGCTGTCGCAAAGTCGAATTTAGCCCTTAGAAATAAGAGCAGTATAATGACGCAGTGGCCATATTGAATTGATTTAAAAAAATCAAGCAGTGGAATGAACAGGCGCAGAGCCTGAGCAGTTAAGTATGCTTTCACTCCTTTCTACTAGAGAAGAAGCCGCGACACGTTTCAGAGAGCCATTTAAGGGGGGTTAACCCCGTGTGCTTAATACTGTGCAGTCAGTATTCAACTACAACAGTCTTAATATAACACAAGAAAAAACAATGTGATGGGCTGGCTAGATGACTCAAAAATGGGGTTATAATGCTCACTTTCGCCGCCTTAGTTAAAACGCAGCGACCTTTAATGATACTTTTGACATTTACATAACAGGAGGGGGTATGGCGGTCTTTAATATTCGTTATTTGGATAAAGAAAGAAATACGCTCAAGTCCGAAACGGTGTACATGCGCTCTTTGGCTGCGGCCAAAGCCAGTGCCACTACACACGCGACGGAAAAAACGTTTAAAATAGAAATTAGCGACGTTGTCGATAAGCCACTCGCCTTTCGCTATGCGACGGGCAAATGGGATGAAGAAGAAAAACCAACTCTAGAATAAGGAAAAGAGATGAACCGTAAAGAATTAGTGGATCATATTGCAGAGAAAGCCGACATCAACAAAAAAGAGGCGGATGCCGCACTCAAAGCCATCATCGCTGGCATTACCACCACATTAGCCGACGGCGACGATGTGACTTTGGTTGATTTTGGTACGTTCAAAATCACCCACCGAGCTGCGCGTGAAGGCCGTAACCCAAAGACCGGAGAAACCATTCAAATTGCGGCGTCAAAAAGCCCAACATTTAAAGCTGGTAAAAAACTGAAAGAAGTGTTGAATCCATAACGCTTTGCAGCCTCACTAAAATCATCAATATTTCAGTGAGGCTGCAAATAGCCAGTGGCTTTGTATGTTTTCTGTTTATGAATTATACAAGTAAAAGACACGGTCGATATAACTTGAAGTGGATCGTTCTTAAACGCCTTGTATGGGCAAAAGGCCAAAACCTCTGCACGCAAAGCTAATACCTACAAAAAACGCCACTAGCGAACTAATGCCTAAAAGTCCTGTGAGCTTCTGAAAAACAAAACCGACTTTATCATTATCGTAGGTAAAGAAGTGCTGACCCAAGTAAGCAAAACCCTGAGTTAAAGTGGATATACCAACACCAACACACAAAAACAGCAGCGAAAGCGTTATATTTTGCCCCATGAAACTATTGGGGAAGTCTACATTCCAAACTTTCCCAATGAAGGCAAGCAGAGCGAGGGCGGCACCACCATTGATCGTAGCGAGTAGCCGTATTGTTGCTTGCCCGTTGCTAATCACAGCTTTGAATAGTTCCCGCCATTCCGCACGATCTTCTTTGTACTTTTCAACCGCAGACTGGTTTTTAGCATTAAAGTCCGCAACTACAAGATCCTTGTGATTGCTTTCTTGACGGTCAAGGCCATCTAAATACTTTTGGAGCGCTTCTATGGATACTAAGGTTTCACCTTGTTCTGATAGTTTATCTAGCTCTTTCTTTAGAATTTTTATGGACACTTCAACCTCGAAACTCTTTGCTCTAATTTAATAGACGGATTTTTCCGTACTTATATGCAACAAATCATAACGCTTGTTATACTCACGCTCAATCGAAAGCACGCAATCCCTATCGCCCAGAATGTGAACTTCGGATATTGCCGAAAGTTTCCGTATAACTCCCATCAAACTTGTGCCCTCTTCATTAATCATACGAGAAGCCATTCATCAGCTTCATTGAACGCTTGCTCGATCACCTTATTCACTCTCTTCTTCTCATCTTTATCCCTGGAATACACTTCTAAGTTATTATTCGTCCCTTTACGGACTCGTATTCGAGCATCCGGATAAAGCGGCTTTAAACGACACTCTAGCTCCTCGGTTATTTTTCCTAGACCGCCTTTCGGTAATACTTTTTCATCGACCATCATTTCAACACGCATTTTTGCCCACCTCATATTCAACCATACCGCAATACTGTTTAAATCAACAGTATAAAAACAAGTGGGTATTGTCAATCCATTTAAAGGTGGTTTATTTTAGGTACACCTTTAATGCACCAAGCTATTTTAGTGCTGTAAATAGCAAAAATAGATGTATAATGCACCAACTTAACTAAACCAATGTAAAATGCACCAATGAACAGCAATATACGAATTTATGGTTACCTAAGAGCATCGACCGATGAACAAGATGCCTCGCGAGCAAAAAATGACCTTATTGACTTTGCAGACAAAATGGGGTTTCCGATCGCGTGCTGGTTTGAAGAAAATGAATCTGGCGCTCAATTACATCGTCCTGAATTATTTCGGTTACTCGACGTCGCCATGGCCGGTGATATCATCCTGGTCGAGCAAGTCGACCGAATAAGTCGTTTGAACACCAAAGATTGGGAACAACTGAAAAACATCATCGCCAATAAAGGACTAAAAGTAGTGGCATTAGACCTACCGACGAGTCATCAATTTATGAAGACCACCGATGAGTTTACAGAACGAATGCTTGCAGCACTCAACAGCATGATGCTTGATATGCTGGCCGCTGTCGCAAGAAAAGATTATGAAGATAGGCGTCGACGCCAAGCGCAAGGCGTACAAAGAGCGAAAAAAGAAGGGAAATACAAAGGTCGACCGGTTAATGTCAAATTGCACCAAAAGATAGAAGGCCTACTTCGAGAAGGCAAAAGCTACAGCCAGATTGAAACGCTTATAGGTTGCTCCAGGCACACTATTTCCAAAGTTTCTAAATTAATAAAAAACAACAAGACGCTATGTTAAGACCATCACGACAAGATCGAGAAAACCTCTTTATCCAAAAAGCAAAACTAAAGTACGGTGAGCGGTACGACTTTTCGAAAATGAAGTATGTCAATCGTTCTACCCCTGTCGAAATATTATGCCCAGAGCACGGCGCCTTCCATACAACACCCAATAACTTTCTGGCCGCGGTAAAAAAGATCGGTTGCCCGCTTTGCAGTCGTGCGCAGAAGGCAAAACGTACACCAAAAAAAGCCGATGAAAATAATGAAGTCAGGGGGTGTGGGACGGATAACTTCAATGTTCGTGGAGGGACGAAACAATATCAACATCTATTGATGAAGGTGTTTGATTGACGAGTGACCACCTAGATAGGCCGATATTTGTTAGCTAGATATCGTCGCTCGGCGTTTAATGTCTTGAGCCTTCAAAACCTTGGCTCCCATGATCACAACTCGAAGAAAACCCTGCTTTGATTGGGACTTGTTCCAATTATCTAGGTTCTGGCGCGTTGTAGATGCGTACCTGGCCAATTCGTCAACGGTGTCAAACCCAGCCATTTTACTGAGTTCTGAAAGCTTATAGCCTGGTACAAAATTCATTGAGACACCTCCGAACCCATTAGTCAAAATACTTTACCAAAGCACTTACTTTAGTAAAGCACTTACTTTAGTAAAGTATTTTGACTATTGGAAGCCGTTCCGTAAATATGTTTGACTAAATATTTATGATACAAACAGCTTAATACCGTTTGTACCTGATTTTGAGAAAGGTAAGGATCAAAGAAACAACGAATAGTGGTGTTGTCAAAAAATGAGGGCGGAGTGAAACGGAAATTAGCCTTACCGTTAAACGAGCAAGGCTGATACGTTATCTCTCTGGACTAATGAGAAAGTTGGGCGAGTTCGTCTTTACTCAACCCAGTCACGTCCATAATGGCTTGTTGGTCCATCCCATTAAGCATCATCTTACGCGCCATTTCATTGAGTGTCTCTTGGCGGCCGCGTTGCTCACCTAGCTGTATGCCTTCTTGACGTCCACGTTGTTCGCCTTGTTGGCGTAATTGTTCGGCAATCGTCATAAGTGTCTCCTCGTGTTTCGGTACTGATGAGGCCAGTGACGTGATCAACGCCTCTAAGTTGTTCGTTTCACCCACTTGGAGTAAATAGCTCATCAATGACTGTACTTGCTTATCTGTAGTGTAATCGGTTAAGAGCAATGTGACCAGAGGCTCAAGGAAATCCATGATATCTCGATGTCTCGCGTGCTTTTGTACCAGCTCAAGCAAGGCAATACGACGGTGCTGCATGATGTCATCGTCGGATATGACCGTGACATCGACCAATGGAAAATCTTGAGTATAAAGGGCTTTAGCCTGGTCTGGATTAGCAAAGCCTTTTAACCAATTCATGGCATAGGGATAAGGCGAGACTTTACCATGGTAAAACTGCAGTGGTATCACCAAAGGTAAATGCTCATGACCCGCTTCAAGGTGTTGCTGCATGGCGGCAATAGCGTAACGCATCAGCCTAAATGCCATGTTTTTGTCTGGTCGGCTTTGGTGTTCGATTAACGCGTAGACGTACCCTTCTCCCTGAGAAGTGTTGAGAGAATAGAGCACATCCGAATAGTAAGGACGTAAGCTTTCTTCAATGAAGCTGCCGGATTCGAGTTTTAGTGTCGTCAAATCACAGAGGTCACGCAACGGAGCTGGCAGGTGAATATCCAGTAAGTCTTTAGCGGTTTCTGGATGCGTGAGAAACTGCTTAAAAAGCGCATCATGTGGGGTTGGCGTTGTTTTTTTCATGTCATTATCCTAACACTCAATGCGTTGAATTCGTACTTCAATAGCGTATCACCGATTCACTTAAGGTTCGTGTTCGTATTGACGAGCTCTAGGGCCTGTCTATCGCCAACTCATAAACCACATTAATGTTCGCTTTTTTGAAATCGCCTTTGGCTATTTGAAGGTACTTATTTTTTGAGTTTCTCTCCAAATAAACTCGCCATAGAGCGCCTTGGTCGAAGGGCGTCTCGACATACCCTGAAATAAAGGTGTTTTTTCCTGTCCATAAAGTCGCTTCAATGTGTTTAATCGGCTTTAGATTCAGATTAAGCTGTTCGAGTGCTTTCTTGACAGGCCATCGGGTGAACAATGGCGCCAAACTCTTTGCCGCTGATATCTTGACCCAGTTCCCGAGCGTATCACACGAAGACACCACCCACCTCGATTCATCAGAATGATAAACAAACCGTAATACAGGTACTTCAAACACGATGCTACCGTTTTCTCTTTTTTGGTAATAGAGCGTATAGCCTTCCAACGAAGCTTGTCCAATGAGATCGATCTTATCTTGATACTCAGCTAAAGGACGGACATCGTTAACCCACCACTGAAAAAGAAGTGCATTAGAAGGCGGACATGACTGCCCATCTTTATTTAACCTCACAGCTTGTTACCTTTTATAATAGCTTGCTAATGGGTGGGTAGACGCTAAATAACGTTGCATGATCTTTCCTTTAGGCGTATTGATATCAATAGCCATGTAAACGCCTGCCGAATAGACCATGGTTAATCGATCCCTACAACAATACCCCACATCTTGAACCTTGTTATCATAATCTAAACCAGAAAAAGTATGACAACTCTCAACATGAGGCGCTCGGCAGTACGAGCACAACCCAAAGTACTTGGTGTTAACCTTTTTGAGTTGCTTAAAAAACTGATGTTCATTCATTCATTCAATATTCGCTCATCTATGTTCATTATTTACGCAGTGACAATCAGAAAGAGATCCCGCTAAATCATGTAAGTTTACTCTCTCATTCTCTTATGATCATTCAACATATTCCCATCAGGGATTAAAGTCCTGATAATGAATCACTCCACCCGTCACAGGCAAGGCTTCATTCTCAATAGGTTCATCCATCAAATCACTGCCATAAAGGGCAGTTATCTGATGCACAGCATAATTAACATCTTGTTTTTGGCGAAACAATGACTCCAATGGGATAATTGAGGTCACGCTTTCTGACAGCTCAGCTAATAAGGCTTGATACTTCGCCACGGTTTGACGAGAAACACGCGCAGCGGCCGCGATGGCGGCTTGGGTGAGGGTCGCATTCGCTTGAACAAGACGATGATAAGCGAGCGTTATTTTCTTAACGGTTTTCTCAGTTCTCTGTTGATGAGTGCGTTTAGCGGCTAAGGCTTGTTTTTCTTCTAACGGCAAACGGTCATCCAATTGCATCACATGTCGGTGACAATCGCTTCGACCGTAATAATTCGCCCAAGTCCAATCTGCGACACTTTTAACCGTAGAGCGCAGGGAGCTGTCTGGCAAGTTGCTCTCAAAGCCGACATGAGTGAAATAATTACTTCGGTTAGCAAGCTCCGTCAATCGGCGCTGAAAGGAATCAAAAGAGCCGTCTTCTCGTTCATTTTTTACGATGCTGTAAGCAAAGAAACGAAGCTTATCGAAAAGGAGACAATGTCGAGAATGACTATTTTCAGTGACTTCTTTTACGCCCCATGGCGTATTTGATTCCAGATCCACATAATCCGCCAGCTCTCCAAGTGGATAGACTTCTCGGTGAAGCTCAGTGGTGTTCCACCATGGGTGAAAAGGCGTCTTTGATACCGGTCCAGAATAGCATTCATCCGCCTTGAGCTTTTTTGCCATGGCTTGGTAAATCGCCTTCATGTACTGAATCGGTTTTAAATGCGCATTATCCGACGTACACACGGGCACAATCGCATAAAATAAGTGGCATTTATTTGTGCGTTTGTCCCGTACAATCAGGTTAGGCGCTGGTAATCCCACCTTTTCCCAAATGTAAGGATCAGGGTACGCCAAATCTTCATGATCGATATCAAACACCAACCACGAGGTCATCACTTTGCTGTTCACCGTCATATAAGGATAACGTATCGCAAACTCTCTCGGACGAACCTTTGTGGCGGTCTTGTCATCGCTACACCTGGCAAGATAAGGCGCTTCCTCCAACAATCGCTCAAGCCCAGTTAGAGGCTGAATGTTTCCATTGGCCTCTATCGTTTGCTCCATGACCTCCCCGCTACCGACTGATTTGAAAAGCGGTGGCGGCGCAAGATGTACTCGCGCGCCTTCAACCCCCAACGCTTCACCGCGAAATGCCGTCACGCCATGCACTTTATTTTCTAGATCAACACAAAACGTCTGCATCATTCCTACGCTCGCTGAATCACTGGCGCAAACTCCGCGCGCTCGACACCTTCCAATACTTCAAAAGGGATAGCACCGAGCTTAGCTTGAGCGGCTTGCGCTTTCGCATTGTTGTCCGTCACATCTTGTCGGGTCACCCCCGAATGCTGAAAGGTGACGCTCATTGAAATGATCCCACGCAGGGCTTTCAAGCACGCGAGGCGATGTTGTTCAAATTCACTGCGGGCCATCTGCGCTTTAAAGTGCGCGTCTGATAGCTGCACCATGGCAATATCAAATTGCTCTAACAGCGCCAGCAGGCGCCAACCAAAGCGCGTCTTGACCGATACCGACTTTTTCACCGGCGCGCGACTCAAGGTCTCATGATACAAAATGCGAGAGCTATTGCGCTGAGGCAGGGCATCGAGCGTGGATTGGCACAAAGCAAACGCCGCGTTGATAGCACGCTCGATTTCAAGCAAGGCAAAATCCGCGTAGGGATCGTCATGGCGCGCCGCATGCTCCAATGTCGAGAGGCGTTGAAAAAACAACCCAACACCGGGAGCCTTGCTCCGTTTCGATGGATTCCAGAGTTTGACGGTTTCGACGCTGTGCAATTGCACCTCGGCGCTGGCCACCAAGCCCCCCATTTTGTTGCTTTGCTGCTTTTTATTGCTCATGCTCTTTATCCCACTTTTCTAATGTTGACTACCATCACAAATTTCAGCCCATATCGCCCCAATGCTCAGTTGGCATTGCTGTGCCACTGCGACTATTTGCTCTTGATTAATCCGTTGGACGTTATTAATAGGTAGCTGCTCCAATGCTTTCCATAACACATGAATCTGCGAGGGAGGAACGCATCGCTGTCTGAACGCCTCTTTCGGCTTCACCATTTTTCGCCAATGCGAAGACACTTTTCCGTTCACAAAAAAGAAATGCGACAACGCTTTATTGCTGCAGCCAAGTTGCAAAAAAACAATCACCTCATTAGGGATCTCTGAGACTTCCAGGGCATGGCGAAGCGCGTCGATATCGATAGCACATTGGCGTCCACAGATAGTCTGAGAAAGCGCCCTCATTTCAGAAAAAGACTGCTTCTTCAATTGACCGATTAATTTAGCATCAAACCCCGCTGACATCAGTGCCATGTCTTGTCCAGTACAAGCCATATGCGCAAGGTGGCTAAGAACGGCCCAATGCACTTCACTGGTAAGATCGTCTTTTTTCATGTTCATACCCCCTCCAATGTCACAAGTGGATTGACCGCGTAGCGAGTTTCCCACGCTTCGGTCAAAGGAAACAAAAAGCCGTTCAGTGTCCTCGTAGAGTCTTGAATTCGCGCTTTATGTACGTTACGCGCCTCTTTCGTGACGATATGACGCTTTAGAGGTTGCAACCCTTGTTGAACTTCGCTGTAACTGTTGGCTTTGGCGTACTGGCAACGCTCATCGATGAAGGTACGAAAGGCGCCAGGCGAGACCACAAACAAACCTTGCTCAAGACGATGGAATAACGCGTCTTGACGGTTCACCGGGTGGACGCCGCCTTTAAGGACCGAATCTAACCATTCGTAGAAGGCGCGACCCAAGTCTTCGCCTTGGGTCTCCCTCAAATCAATCTTCTGCAGGAGAGCGTGAGGCTCGCTGGGCTCAGGCGTAGACACAGGCTCAGCGTTTAACGCTTCCAACGCGGCTTCGACCTCATCCATCGGCGTGGCGGGCTCTATTGCCGCTGAGGTTGTCGCTTCTGGGGCTTCATCCTCTTGCTCGATTGGCGATGTAGCCTGCGTCATAGCGGGCTGCATGAAAGCCATGAGGTCATCACTGATGGCGTCATGGTTGGATGGCGCTTCAAGATGAGTGGTGTCTGCCATAGGTGCATCTTCATTCACAGAAACGACTGACTGAGGTTGAGCAGGTGTCGCTTCTCCCTCAACGTCTACCTCAACAGGAAGAATGTGTCCCACCAGGCTCTCCAGCTCTGCTTCTGGGGCGAACGTCGGCCAATGCACACAGATAAAGGTAAAGGTTTGGCGCCAGTCAAACTCAGAGAGCAGCACCTCACACTTCCAAATCGCCAGGTCGTCGGCGTTCGGACGAATGAGTTGGTGTTGCTGCAGCTCGTTAAACAGACGGGAATTGTCCGAAGGGACAGAGGTGATGCCACGCTCAAGCAGCGTACTGCGTAGTCGGTCAGCGATGGGCTTACTCATCAAGTAAAGGAGCTCCCCCTCCACAAAACCTTCGGCGCCTTTTTTGTTCAGTGGGATAGTCGCGCTTTGCAGAAGGTGCGATAAGGTCAGCTTGAGTTGTCCCGCTAGGGACACCGTCGCCCCGCGCGCTTGCTCAGCGGCGAGATTGATCCCCTCTTTGTCAGCGCCCAAGTCTTGCGCGACGCTGGCCGCGTCCGCTTGCGTCACGATTTGCTCAATGACATTGTCGGGGTTCTTATGACCTGATAGATATTCAACCATGGTGTGAAACAAGGCTTTGTCGCTGGAGATAGCCAGCATTGCGTCAGAACTGAGCAATTGAGTCAGTAGGGTATGGCCCATATATTGGTGTGTCGAGTACTGGCGTGCTTTGTTGTAACGACAACGGTACGGTCTGTCGATGGCGCCCATCACTGGACTCCAACGCTCCCCTTCCCCGCCTTCTTGATGCAACTCGATGTCTACATCATTGATCTTGCCTGAGTCGTGCAGCAGCGCGCACAAAAACACACCATAGACCCACACGATTTCACGGTGGATCACCTCTTCGGGTGGGGTATTGGGCGGTAATATCGCATTACGGCGCAGGCGCATGGCGTAAATGGCCACATCGAGGCTGTGAAGCAGTAAACCGCGTTTACCGGTGTGGTGATAATTTTCTGAAGCAGGGATATCTTGACACCACATGGCGTAGTTCACGACCGTATCGACGACAAACTCAGGCCACACCTCAAACGGCAGCGCAAGGCCGCTGCGTTTTAAGACGCGGAGTTTGTCCTGGATAATCTCGTCGTGTTCGAGCTCAGCCCGAGTGGCAGGCAGCACAAAACCCTCTGGAGCGCTCAGCGCACCAGAGGGAGACACATCGGATTGATTATGTTGTTCATCTGCGTAAAGCCAATCAATGAACCGTTTAATTGATTGAAACATCCTTAACCTACCTTCTGACCTATCAAAACCAAAAAATACTGTATATAAAAACAGTACCGCAAACATTTCGTTGCATACAATACCGATCAAAAACCGTTTGAGGCAAAAACACTGACCCCTAGGTTTGAACCCATTTCATGCACGAAATAAAAGTAACAGAGACGAAAAAATCAAGGCGTGATAGCCCTGTACTCTGAATATTGGTAGGCGACACTGCACAGTTAGTGCATGACGCTAAGTCGAGCGCGGGGCTCGTCGGGTTTGATAGCACCGAAGCGATGTAGGCTAAGGGCAGTTAAGTATGCTTTCACTTTTTCCGTTTGAACTTGGAAAAAGCCGCGACACGTTTCAGAGAGCCATTTAAGGGGGGTTAACCCCGTGTGCTTGACTGCGCATTGGCAGACATAATCACTGTATAAAAGTTGAACAAAGAGATCAACCTCTTGTGGTGTGAAATTGCGAAGGCTGTGCGCGATTTTTTATTCAATGTTTACGTGTGTATGGGAAGTGATGAGCTGGACCAATAGGCGATTTGCTACGCCTCGCAGAGGTGAAAGACGTCCCTCTTCATTGGTATGAGGTAAATGTATGAATTGGAACTATCGTCACATAGAGCATAAGAATAAGGTGCGAGCCCCAGAGCATTAGGGGCTCGCAATAGTGCGCAGTGGGATGCGCGCACTAAATTTGGTGCCGTGATAAGTGCATGAGTGGATTTTTAAAGAGCCGTCACTAATGATAGTAAACCTATCACTAGTGATAGATCAAGCATCGATTACAAGGTTCGTCTTTGTTCGCTAAGATCAAGTTATCCTTAAAAAAGAGAATTGATAATTGTCATCTATAGAAAATGTAACGATTGAAACTAAAATCATTGATCTGTTGAAAAAAACATCAATATCTAAAAGTGAAATAGCTCGTTTATGTGGGGTTACGAGAGGGAGTGTTCAGCATTGGGCTCGTTCCGGAAATGTATCAAAAAATAATCTAGTCAAATTATGCGAAGTTCTTGACCAGGATATAAAGACTCTTTTTGATACAAGTATTACAACGAAAACTCTAAGGCCTTTTCAAGAAAAAGCGATAAATATAATAAAAAATCTGCCCGATGCTGAATATTATAAGCTAGAAGAAGTGATTAGTATTTTAGAAAAAAAGTAGATCTTAAGAACCGGCGACGGTGTCGCCTGAGCGGCCTACGGCCGAAAACAAAGAGACTCAACCTACTAGGACGCTTTGCATGAATCGTTTATCCTATAGGTCATGTATCCGAATAAGCCCATCAAACAACTCTTCAATGCCAACGATAATTGGCTGAAATTCCTTAATAAACATGGGGAAACTCTCCGACAAGTCGTCATTGAAAACGTCACTAAAATGCTCGCTTGCAGTACCGCGGCTTTTGGCTCTAAAGAGTATCGATGCAGCCAGGCCAACTGCACTCATCACAAATACATTCACCAAACGTGTAAATCTCGCGTTTGCTGCAGTTGCGGCATAAAAGCGACGGAGCGGTGGATACGACGTCAACAACATGTCTTTCCTGAGTGTGAATATCAATACGTTACGTTGACGCTTCCTTACACGTTGTGGCCTATCTTTCGTGATAATTGATTGCGGATATAGGCGTATTTATATGCTCTCAGTAGAAACCTCGATTGATACTCACTGTAGTGATGTCTGGAGGCGTTTTTTAACGGGTACTCGCCTTTCTATTGGTCTCAGAGCTTTTTTAAGATCATTTGATTATTTATTGCTTATTAAAAGTGGTTTAATAATAGTTAAATAGCTTCTAATTTGAAAAATTCCGTTATAAATAGTTAGTAATATAGTTAATCAGTTAGAAGGTTACGTTTCCCTAAGACCTTGTCTAACGGGGCTTTCCGAGCCATTTTGTGTTCAGAACCACGATGTATTGTGTTCTAAACCACGATGGTGCGTGTTTAGTGGCGTGTTTACAACCACGATGGTGCGTGTTCACAACCACGTTCGTACTGTGTTTCAAACCACGAGTCAATTAATGCCTTATACACTTGTTATTAACAGGTTGTGCACAATTTGTTTTGTGGTCAAAACCCCGAACATCAACAATAAAAACAAAACTTAAAAATATACGGTATGTTATTAGTCACTTTTTATTTTTCATAAGTGTTAGGGCGTATGTTTTCTAAATTATGTGTTTAAAACCCCGAAGTTTTTGTTCAAAATAGCATCTGCTTTTGGAGTGTGTGGTTAAAACCCCGAGTTTTCAGTGCTTTTAAACCTTTTATATTCTTCTTTTATAGTTCCCTCTTTGTCTTTATAAACAATTATTTTTTCAACTGTTTTTGTTTCTTTTGCTGTTGAATAGGTCACGACATAATCAGGAATGGACTGTTTCTTATCAATCTCTTTTATTTTACGCCTAAATTCTCGTAAGGGAGATTTAACGCCGAACTTATTATAGAGATTTTCTAACCCTATCTCCCATTTCGATTGATTTCCACAATGCTTCCTACATAGTTCGTACAATCGTCTATCGTATGGTGATCTCAAAGAAAAATATTGGGGCGCATAAGTTAAGATCTGATTGTTACTTACAGCATCAAACAAAATAGTAGGTAAGATAAGCTCTACATATTTCATTCGACCTGTTTTTTCATCAGTGATTAAATCGTAGTCACTAACGAAGCTAAACCCTTTGTCTCTCTTTAAACCGTTATTATGTGTCGTCGTATAAACGGTTGTGCCTGCTAAACGTTTTAAACTTTCTAGCACCGCTTTATAGGATTTACCGTCAGTACTTTTATTCGTACTTTTAAGAAAATCATACAATGTAATATGTATCTTTTGACCGACTGCTTGCCCTCTATTTTGTGCCTCTGCTATTTGACCGAAGCAATACAGCAATAAATCTTTATCGTGTATCGTTGCCCTACCCTTATCATTTGGCACTATCTCAATTGATGCACCTGTCTTTTTATTATGATAATGATATGTATCAGTATCGACTTTAGAACTAATACTAAACAAAGGAAATTCCATAGAATGCGTTTCCCCTTTTGGGGACGCATCAATGATATTGGCGACAAATAGTTCTAATTGTTCTGTTGGTATCAAATCTTTAGCCATATCTAAACCTTTTTCAACAATCGTTGAATAATAGCTGTTCTAATCACCGAACTTCGATCTGTCTTGACGTCTTCTTGGGCCTCTACTTCTTTAACTACTCTCTTCACTATATCGAAGGTTTTGACAGTAAGACTCAGATTGATCGTTTTTGTTGTTCCTGGTTCAATGAACTCTTCAGCAATTAAATTATGAAAATCGTCCTTTTCAAACAATTCGGCTAACACATCTTCAAACCAATAAAGACGTTGTTTTTTATTGTAACCAGAAGCAAGAAGGTTAGTTTCAATCTTCTCTACCATCTTTGATGGTATTCTTACGGCTATACGCTTGACTGGTTGTAGAGATGCCTTGTTTGTTTTAATCATTTATAACTGCCCTACTTTTTCTCATCTTTCAAAAAAGTAACTAATAAATTGAATGCTTCATTCAGGTCTTTAGACTTATTCAAATCTAAACTTTCTAACACTTCTTCTGCTTTAAACTCTTTAGTGGCTGCTTCAATAATTCTCTTCATGACATCCACATCAGCGTCTTTACTAATTTTAATGACGGGTTTGTGAGCCGTTAAAGACTGTTTAGTTGGTCTGCCTTCAAGTTTTGCTTTCAGGTCTTCTGGTTCTAATTGTGCTAATGCTGCACATTTTTGAAGGCTGGTAATTTTACCTTCCTCAATAGCTTTTATTAAAATATCTGTCTTGTGTTTGACTTTATATTTAATGATCGCTAGATATCTTTGGGCGTCTGCTGTCGATAAGCCGGAGACTGTTCCTAATTTCCTAACGGATATTTTTTCTATTCCGTGCGTTCCGTGGATCAACTTTTCAAGTCTCATCGTTTTTTCAAAGATGGTCATATCTTCACGGTGAACGTTTTCTTCCCATTGCAGAACATCTATTTCGTTTTTAGTTAGACGTTCCTCATTAATTCTTGAAGAAATATATTGTTCACCCAACATAATGTGAGTGAGTAAACGCCTTTCGCCAGAGATTAAGTGAAATACACTGTCCTCTTGCCAAACAACGATTGGGTGTAAGAGTCGAGTAGGGGATTTAAGAACTGCGCAGAACTCAATAATTGAAGTTAAATCACCAATTTGTTTTTCTTTAAGTCCCAAGTCCTTTACTACTTTTTCAACGTATTCTTCTATCCAGCCATTATCTTCTTCCTTTTCTAATGACAGATTAATCGGATATTTTGCTTGTATTTTCGAAACAAGAACCGTGTCAATCGCTAATTTTCTCGGGTTATCTTGGTCAGTTTTTATATGGGAAATTGGAAGGTTTTTAACTAAGATACTTTTGCTCTTACTATCGAGTTGTGAAGCCGTAGCATTTGTCCATTTTTCACTGCTACTTACGTCACCATCAGCTTCAACTTTACCAGTCCCTGCTCTACTTTTGTTTGAACCAAACTTTTTAACCACATTAAATCCTTACTGTCTCCGATGGAGACACCTATAAATTGTTTTTTGTCTACTGTCTCCGATGGAGACACTTACTTTTGTTTGAGACGATTATCAATCTCTACAGAACCAAATATTTCACATAAGATGTGTTTACATAAACTTTCACTATGCTTTAAAGCAGTGTGATGTTTACTAATTTGAAATATTGATTTAGGAGAGATGCCTTTTAAGTCTCGCTCAGGGTAAGCGATTGAATAAGGTAGGTAGATATCGTCGGGGAGCATAATAGAACCTAAGCTTTCGTGAAGCATGTCTAAAGTGCCCTTGTGAAGTTTGGTGTTAATTTTAACCTTGTTTGGAACTAAACCAACCAAATTCAACTGATTTTCATCGTCTCTTGCAAAGTTATCGGATTGGATAACTTGTATCATTGCATTAATACCCTGCATTGATTTTTCTTCTGGTTCGAAGGGGATAACAGCGTGAGTTGCGCAACGAATAGCCGATCTGAAAACTGGATTTCTTGACGGTCCTGTATCTAAAACAACCAAATCATAATCGTCACCGACATACTCGTTAAACAAGACCTCTTTAAGACGATTTATGACTTTTTTTTCTATTTGCCCACTTTCATTAGAAAATTCAGTGTTAATTTTTTCAAGAAGAGCAGGGTGTCCCAGTAGACAATCAACTTTTCCTGTAAAACCGTTTTTAGGGTTTACAAAAGTCTCGTAAGGTAATATTTCTTTACCGTAAAACGTATCTGCGATTGTTGAACGCTCTTCTATGTCTTCACAATCGGGGTCATCTGCGCTCCAATCTGGGTGAATAGGGGGAAGCTGACCACCGGTAGATTGAGAAGAACTTTCCATTCCTATCCAATAATCCGAACTGTTGCACTGCATATCAAGATCAACGACTAGGACATTCATATGCGTTTTTATAGATGCATACTCAGCAACAATAGAAGAAACTGCCGTTTTACCAACACCGCCTTTTTGCTGAAAAACACCTAATATTAAGGGTTTTTTTGAACTCATTTCTTTACTCCGATGGGATAAGATATAACAATAGTATACGTATGTTATTTATTTTTCAACCTTAGATAGAGATAACTTAGACTGTCTCCATCGGAGACAGTCTAAGTCTAGGCCTTCATGGGTTTATGATGCAAAAGGATTAGTTTTCTCTTTAGAAACAGGGGGTAACTGTGTCGGTGTTCCCCCTTTCATCCTTTCTGGATAGGGCTTTTCCCTTGGGAAAACCCTTCCCTTGCCCCCTTTCCCCTTTGGCGCAGCCTACCCTTTGAAACAAAATACTAGCATTTTGAACCACAGCGCTCGGGCGCAGGATATTAGGGGATTGCTTCAATGTCTATCGGGGAACAATGATTTGAGTCTTATTGGAAATAGGTAACCGTAGTTAGGTTGCTTCAGACGTTTGCTTGTTGAGATAGAGTCAAAAAAAGAAGGGAGAGCAATGCTCTCCCTTTCTTGTTTACGATGATAGGTCAATCATCTCATGTTGGCAGTGCTGACATTGTAATATCGTGACAGGCTGCTCTTGGCTATAGCGGTTATCTGCTCCAAACTCACCACGCTCTAGGAACGGCGGTTCTTCGTTAGTTGGAACATCCAGGGGCTGTAATGCGCCCTGCTCTCCACAGTTGATGCAATAGTTCATGGTTTGCTCCAAAGTTTAAAGGCGAGTGTATACACCCGTCATGCGCTCAAAGGTCGTTTCCAGTTGGTCGCAGTACACCATCGATTCACATTGAATCTCGATAACGTCACCACGACGTGCGTTGACCTTTAAAGCGGTCACGGTATACGTGTCGTTGGCCTCCAACTCAATACGCACTTTATTGATGCCCTGTTTGGCTAACCTCGCCGGTAAGGCAAACAGTAACCCCCACTCGATGGCCACGAACTGTTTAGCACTGGTCATCATGCTGAATAGACGTCCTCCCAGTTGCATGAGGATGGTGTTTGCTATCTGCTGGCGTTGCTCTTTAGAGTTGCTCATGCTTTCTCTCCCGTTTGGGGTTGGGAGAGTAGACAAAGCGCAAAGACCTCTGGGTCGCCATAAAGCTCTGGGTGCAAATACACATCCATGATGCGGTCTTCGTTGTCCATCACCATCAAGGCCCATAGCGTATTGTGCTCATCACAATAGTAGTGAAATTCACGGTACGGGTCTGAGTTCGTACTTGGTGACACAAACAGTCCACCTGACCTTCTTCGCTCTATTAACGTAATTAGCTGAGACTGCCAGGATAAGGCCGGACGGTGCACACGTTGTAAGTGAGCCACTTGTGCCAGCATCGAGTGCGATAAGGCAAGATGGGCCTTTAACGCGTCGCACGGTGGCAAGGTGGTCAGCTGCATGGACAGGGCTTGATAGACGGCGGCCGAATCGACTTGACCGTCATTATCAAAATGCAGGTCGGTTTGATTGGCCATGTTGTCGTCGAGCCAAGCCATCAGCTCAGTCAGTACATGATTCATATTGTTCATAGGTTGCTCCCGTTAAAATAAAAAAGGGAGCGTACCGGGAGGCAAGCTCCCGGTTGGGGTTAAGTTATTGTCGGATCTCACACATCGCCTGCGCGATGTGTTGCAAGGCCTTGTCAGCGCATTGCTCCAACGCTTGTTGGGTGGGACTGGGCTCTCGCTCAAGTAACCGTTTCAGTTGGCAAGGAAATACCTCCCCGTAGAAGAGGTACAACTTATCAGGCGCGTCTATCTCAAATTGCGCCAGATATTGCTCTATTACAGGAATGACCGTCTCCAGTACGAGAGTGAAAAATTCCAAGTCCCCACCGTTTGAGACCTGCTCAAACAATAAGTGGTTGTCGTCGCCATACGGAAAGCCTTCTTTGAAATACGCAAAGGCTAAGGCATGGTCGGTTGGTATGAGTTGCGTCATCATTGTGTCCTTAAAGCTCGATGGACACCCAAGCCCCAACGGGCATCAGATGCCCATTGGGATAAGTTAAGACGTTAACGTCTTAACGCGTTGTTTGCTTGAGTAAGGATTTGGCTAACGCCACCTCCACACTGTCGCCATCACTGTTGAGTACATCCAATCCATTGTCCGGCATGTCGCCAGAAGTGGATTGAGTGACCGCTATCTTCTTGGCCATCAATGCCAGACACGCCATTTGCGCGCTGTCTTGGTAGCCTAAAAAGCTCACGTCCACGTCCTCACGTTGACCAATACGCCAGCTGCGTCTGGCCGCTTGCATCAGCGTGTAGACGTTATAGCCGGTGTTGGTAAACACAATCGAAGGGAACTCCAACAAGTCCAGCCCGGTCTTGACCAGCTCTGGGTTGGTGATGAGCACATCAATGCCTCTGTCCACCTGCTCCAATATCCAATCTTCTCGGTCTTCGGTTTTTACGCTTGAACGCAGCACGGCGCATTTTAAGCCTTGGTCACTCAGCAGTGATTTGAGCCTCGATGCGGTGTCGCGTTTGCCGGTGTAAACGGTGTACACCAACGTTCGGCGACCTTTGCGTTTGTTCGCATTGACCATTTCAATGAGCTGTTGCTCTTTGGGTGTGGGCGTTTGCTCATCAAACAAAGCCGGAATATAAGCCAGGGTTTCTTGAGTGCGAGGGTGAGTCACCCTCTCTTCTCGAAACGCGCAATCTGGCCAGGCTAGCAGCGCGCTCATGACCACCCCTAATAAGGTTTGGTCTCCAGCGGCCAACGCTTGACGAAGCCGCGCGGTTAAGCATTGCTCCATGTCGGCGTAATGCATCTGCATCTCATCCTCCATGGCCACTTCAATGAAGTGCTCCTGGTAGTCTGGCAAAATGCCGTCGCCCATGTCGGCCAGTTTGACGAACACCGTGTAAGGTAAGACGTATTTAGCCACCCCCATCGGCCCAAAACCGGGCGCGCGGGTTTGACTCACTTTGACGTTCTTGCCTTTCGCGGTTTTGTGGTTCACATCGTGGGTCACTTTCATGATTTCCTTGATGATGCCGTGCTCTTGCGAGAACGAGAGGGCGGCGCTGCCGAGCTTTCCTCGGTGGTAACGATAGCCCTCTTCCATCATCACCGATGGCATGGTGCGCCACAGCAGATAAAAAAGGTCTTCCGCATAGCCGCCCATCAGCGTCCCCGTCAGCAGTAAGCACTGTTTCACGCAACTGGCGAGTACCTGCATGGCTTGGCCTTGCGCCGCCCCTGCGTTCTTATATTCATGCGCCTCATCGATGATGAGCCAGTCAAAGAACCCCTTCGGGAAGTAGCGTTTGATGAACTCACTTGCCTGGTAGTCGCCTTGACCAAACGCAAATTGCGTTTTGGCCAACTTGCGCTCAATGCGTTCAGATTGTCGGTCGTTAAACACAAACTCCCCGTCTTCATCAAGCAAGTTAACCAGCTCGTAAATGTTGTCCGTCAGCGCTTTCGCCAGCACGCGCTCACCCACGCCATCGAGCAGCTTTCCGGCAGTGACTTTACCGATGGTCGGTAAGGTCTGCAGGGCGCGTGAAATCGTCTTGCTCAGGTTGTCGTGTTGGCGTTGACGTTTAAGCGTCCACAGCGGTGCGCTGCATACTTTACAGCTCTGTTGCACATCGACCGAAAAATGCGTCGGAGCGATAAGCTCGCCCTCTTCATCTCTGGCTAATGCGCCGCAATCCGAGCAACGAACAAAGTCCAATTGAGCGGTTTGCGCCTGCAGACCGTCATGGCCTAACGTGCGTTTGAGCGTCTTGGTTTGATAGGCGCTCTCCCAGTGATACCCCATGCGCATCCGAACCCGGCCTAATATCACGTACTCAGGCCCATCATGAGGCGCAGCTTGTCTCAGTTTGAGCAAAGAGCGCAACGTATCAGGGCCATTGAGTACCCACACCTTGGCATTGTGAACGGTATCGAGAATTTCTCGGCGCCATTTGTACACCAGGTGCGGCGGAGCTAACAGCAAAAAGCGCTTGGCTTTGCCTTCGTGGTAAGCTATCGCCGTAGTGGCGATACCCATGATGGTTTTGCCCGTGCCCATTTCGCCGTTGAGTATGCCCGCCGGGGCACGCTCATCGAGCAGTAGGGTGCTGATGGCCTGAATCGCTTCGGCTTGCGCCTCAAACGGTACGCGCTTAAGCGATTGCATCACCGCCGCACGCTTGTCACACGCCGACTGATAACGCGCCGGGTGCGCAGCTTCGATGTTGGCCAATAGGCCGTCACCGAATTGGTCGATAAAGTCATGCAGAGACAACACGTTGTCTTGAGTGGTTTCTGTCGAGTCGCTCATCCCATCGCTCCTTGCGGTACGGTTAACACGCCTTGCTGCAGCGTTTCACTGACTAAGGGCTCCATCACGTCAATCTGCAAGTCCAAGTGATACGCAAAGACCCCATAGGAGGGCAGCTCGTGAATCATGGATTGCAGTCTCGGTTGCAGTCTCGGTTGCAGCATTGGTTGCCAATGTTCTAACAGCGGTAAGTGACACAGCTGCTTGAGCGTTGGCCACAACGCGGTGTGCGAAATCGGGGTTTGACTCATCACCGTCATATTTTGACCGCTAGGTTTCAGTAACGACGGGTGAATCAGCCAGGTGTGCACCCATTCGCCCATAGGCGTGTGTTTGGGTAACCGTGTGGTGCGTTTGGTGAGTGACTTCGCTTGGGCAAAGTCGAGCACCAGGTTACCTTCCGGCAATTTGACGGTCATGACGCGTATTCCGCCCTCGCTCATCGGTAGCGTGAGCGCGGCGAAAAAGTGTTGCATGGCGCCATCGCGTCCCCATACGGAGAGAAATTGCACTTGGTTGTCAGCGGTGGTGACCACCGCATCAAGATAAAGCCCGTTATCGAGCGAAATCAGTGAAGTCTTCATGGCTTGGTTCCTTATTAAAAAAATAAGGCGCCTTCCCGTCAGGAAAAGCGCCTGACGGGCAGTGAAGTTATTGTATGACCACGATGCAACCAAAGCGCTCACCCGGGGTGAGGTCAATCGCTCGAATGAGCGGTTGAAATTGGTCTATCACAGTGGTGATGGTTTGACTCTCATCAACAGTGGTCACAGTGCGCTGCACTTTTTGAGTGCCGCCTTTGACCAGCAGGGTCTGAGTGCCATCGTTGCTGTGCACCTGGCCGGCAATTTGTCCCGCCGCAAGCGACAACGACAAATGCCAGGGTGACAGTTTTCTTAAAGGTCGAGGCACTTGATGGTGCCTCGTGAGGTTAAATTGGGTGTCAAAGGTGGGCCAAAGTCCCCCATGCGCCCCAAACGCTTGTTCAAGCTGCCTCGTCTCTGGACGTATCATTTCAAACCGAAACGACGCGTCATTGACAGGGGCAATCTCAAACGGTCGAACGGGGTGAGGCAGTATCACCTTACCTTCGCCAGCGTTTATCAATTGGGTCGCCGTTTGTGTGCGCTCCGCTTGATGCTCAGGCCCTCTCATGTCCGCTTTGCGCCCTAAGATGACCACTTGTTTAAAGCGGTCGGTTGAGGCGGCGAACACCTCGACCTGTCGTAGCCGCATCGCAAGATAACGACTAAATGCAGGCGAGAGAGAGGGATAGGGCACCACCAACGCCAATACGCCGTCACGCTTTAGCGAGGAGAGCAGGCGTTGAGTGAACTGCACTTCCAGTCTGGCCATGTCACGATGCTGCTTGTCCACCTGGTCGGTGACCACCGCGCCATACGGCGGGTTTAAAAACAGCAACGTCTGACTGCTTGAGCCGATTTGTGTGTCAAACGCATTGCTGCGCAGCACCGGATCGAGACATTGACGGGCACTGAAGGCACGCGCTTCATCCAGCTCCACCCCATAGGTGTGAAGCTTGCTCTGCTCATGGTGGACGATTTGACTCGCCAACTGAGCCAGCGCCTTGCCTTCCCCGCAACACGGGTCGAGTAAACGCTGAGTGCCGGCTTTGAACCGCAGCCGCTTAGCTATCTGAGTTAAGGTCGCCTCATCGGTCGGGTAATACCCGTCTTTAAGGTAGTTGTGCGCTACGCGTGGGTGCATCACGGCCATTAGCTTGCCTCCTCATCAAAGCGAAGGCGCATCCAATGCTGAGCTTTGGGCTCAAACTTCCACACGCGTTCATCATTGATGCGACGCTTGAGGTAAGCCAGTTGTTTGCCCATCACTTCTCGCCCCACTTCTGGGGTGAGCTTGACGATGTCACCAATGTGACTTGGTAATGGCCACAGCGCCCCAAACAAGCTGACTAAGTCCTCTTGGCTTTCTTGGGACGACGCCAACGCCTGACTGGCCACGTCTCGTTGCTCGGTCAGCTGTTGCTGCGCCTTGCGCTCTTTGGCTAACGGATCTTCTTCCATTGGCTCGTCTCGTGGCAGCGCCTCTTCTTTGTAATCACTGAGCCAAATGCCGTTAAGCTCGGCGCGCGTTTCAATCACAAATCGGTTGCTGGTTTGATAGCTGCTCGGATAAATACGTTGTAATCCAAAGGTGCCTTGATAGGTGCCTTCGTTGTATTCATCTAAGACCGCGTCTCGAACGGAGAATTGACCAATGTCGGTATCGAGCATAGCGACGTTAAAGTCGCCATAACGCCCGCTAACGGTTTTGATGGTGAGTGTACCGGGTACTTGGACCATGTTGGCCTCCTGAGTTAAAAGTCAAAAGGCCTCCCACCGGAAGACCTCTCCGGTTAGGGAATAGTAAAAGTTAAAGCCAGCCGCGCTCAGCAAACGAGGTGACGGTTTCACCGACCACAAAGTGGTCGAGGATGCGCACGTCAATCAGTGCCAGTGCATCCGACAATTGCCGCGTGATGCGCCGGTCAGCCTGACTGGGCTCGCTGCATAGGCTAGGGTGGTTATGACATAAAATGACCGAGGTGGCATTCCAAAGTAGGGCGCGTTTCACGACCTCTCGGGGGTAGGCACTGGCCGAGTTAACGGTGCCATAAAACAATATCTCAAACTCAATCAACTGATGCTGGGTATTAAGAAAGAGTACGCCAAAGACTTCTCTGTCCATCCCCTGCAGTAAACCACTGAGGGTCCGTTTCGTTTGCTCTGGTGTGGTTAAGGTGGCCCCGCGTGATAAACGGTCGATGGCGATGGCTTTTGCCATATCCAGCAGCTCATCGGGACTCACCGGCTCGGTGAGTTGGTAGTATTCGCCAGGGGCGTCTTGCAGCTCTTGCAATTTGCCTTGGCCATAGGAGGATTGGTATCGCATATCATCACCAATCCATACTGGTCATCGGGAGCGCCGCCGGGTGCTCTGGCAAGTGATGGACTGCTTGACAAAACAGCCACCACTCGAAGGCGTTTTTAGGGTGACACACTAAGCGAAACGCTTGTTCATCCCCATATAACCCGGTTATCGGCTCAACCGACATACGCGCGAGCGTTTGCATCAGTAGTATCTGCGATTCTGACAGTGCATCGAGTGGCGGCATTGAGTAAAAGGACTTTTCGCATCGGCGTGGGCAACGTGATAAAGGCTCGGCCTGTTTCAATTGCTGCTTAATGCGTTTTATCCAACTCTCAGCCGTACTCCAGCGTCCATTGGGTTTCAGACTGCCAGACTCGACGTCTTCTGACCAACGAATACCAAGGTAACGCACGGCATCAGACGCCGTCAGAAAACCATGGCAGGACCATTCGTCTCGGACGCGCTTGCCGTCATCATCAAACAAGTTGCTTTCACCAAACTCTCCGGTAAAAACAAACGTGTCAGAGCGAGGCAGTGTCAATCCTAAGTGTTTTTTCACATCGGAATGAAAAGCGTCAGTGACGCTAAGGCCTTGCTGCTCAAACCACGCTTTCGCGTCACTCACCAATGCGGTGATGGGGTAGTGCCACGCTTGCAGGGCATAACAGATTGAATAAGACATAGGGGGTGCTCCTAATAAAAAAAGGAGCACCCATGAAGGGAAGCCCCCTCATGGGTAAAGGTGGTGCAGAGCACCACCGTATTGACGGTCAATGATTATGCGTCGTGCACCTCGTCCTCTTTGGTCGTGATGATGAGCATAGGTTGATCGTGTCGGTCTCGCTCAATGCTCGCAATTAAGTCGAGTGAGCGGTTGACGTACATATTATCGAGGCTGGGTGGTTGGCACACCGTAAAGGGCACCTGCGACTGAGCCGGTACTTTACGGGCGGCTCGCCGCGCCAGTTTCAGCAATTGAAGGGTAAGCTTCTCTTTGCTGCACTCAATGATAACGTCCGGCACATCAACCGCTTGAAAGTACGCTTGTTGACTGATGCCGGTGTACGGGAAGTAAAAGCCCGCGTCCTTGGCCGTGGATGTGATATCAATAAAGCCCGAAGGATCGAGGGCGTCATTAAGTACATAGTGACCAAATAGCGGTGGGGTAGTTTGACTCATAATCGCTCCTAATAAAAAAGGAGCGACCCCTTTAGGAGAAAGCTCCTAAAAAGGTGAGTTGATTCGGCAAGATAGCTTGAGTGTTAACGTCTTCGGCGTGCGAACTTCATGCGAAGGATCGGCGCAGCGTTGCGTTGAAGCAGTGTCCAATGCGCAGCAAAAAACGTCATGGGTGCATGACTTTTCAAAACCAGCCAAAAGACCGATAGAAAGATGCCCCAAAAAACGAAGTTATCGAGCAGGGTTGTGTAGTCCATGTGTTTCTCCTGTTATAAAACAAGGAAACACTTGCCCAAAGGAAAGGTTTCCTATGGGTGGTGAGGGGTAGCTGATGGATTATCAGTATGCTTTCACTTCTTTAAAAAGAAGCCGCGACACGTTTCAGAGAGCCATTTAAGGGCGGTTAAACCCGTGTGCTTAATACTGGTGCGTCAGTATTCAACGTTTCAAGTATTTAGGTTAAAAGAGGGTAAGAAGCGTGTCAACCACTTTGTGTTAGTGACACGTGCTGGAATTAAAGCGGTGATTTTCAAAAATAAAGTCCGATGAAGACGCCGTTCAATCTAGCTGAATCAGGTCAGTTTATGCCTCACTATCACGAAAGACACTTTCAATTATGGGTGTAAACTTATCTAAATTGGGTTCAATTGAGGTTGACTTATTCTGTAATCGCCACTCATTTTGGTAACTTCCCACCACCTCTTGATAACACAGTGGGCAGCAATGGCGTTTCGCCGCTAGGGGTTTGTTCAAACAATTGCTGATGCTTGTTACAAAGAATAACAATAGGTGTTCGGCTGTTCACATACTGGACAAAAGAGTAGTCGTAACGGTTGCCCCATTGCTTAATGGCTTTTTTAATAAACGTTTCGTTTGTATCTTTAGGGAAAGGCATATCACTCTTTAGTATAGACGGCTTAAAATTAAAACACGCGGCTATCAGTCGCCAGTGCGACACATTTTCCGAGGCTGATTGGGCTTCAATTTAATCTTCTGCGTCTTTTTTAATGAAACTGATCCCCCGAAGATTGGCATGATGAACCAAGGTTTGTGCTGACATTTTGTACTTTTTAGCGACTTCTTTTTTAAATCGAAACTGACCAGATGCGTAATCCACGAGAGCTTGCTCTAGACGGCTTTGAGGTGCGTGGTTCTGTCGATTGACAACATTCTCTTTATTGTGTGTTGTACGTCGTCCCATTCGCTTCTCTTGATTCCAGCGAGCTAAGTCTTGTAATGGGATGATATTGCTTCTAGTGGATATAGAGCCACCTTCTTTTCTGTTCATAATGAGTCAAGTTCAGGTACACCCTAAATTAACATCGGTGTGTATAGCTTAAAAGTGTAAAGATAGCATCGTAAATTGTATTTGTTGACAAAAG
>JARFOD010146779.1:0-12755 GCA_031763545.1 Mopalia muscosa | reverse complement strand
TCGCCACAGAGTTCAAGGTTGAAAACCTGGGCTGTACCTATGGCGTGGAAGCAAGCCAGATTCCGGTTTGACAGTTTCATTGTGTATCCCCAAGTAGCATCTAGCTGTTTAATGAAGGTACTCTCCCTTTACAATAAACCAAAGGTGCATACAAATCAGTTATGTAGGTCAACATAAAATTGAACAATTTTATTCATTTGAAAATAATTAAATTTGTTAGTATCATTCTACTTTGTATGTTTGTTTGATTTGGGTGACTGGTATGTTTAAAAAGGCAATTGGATTGATCTACAGTCGAATGACATCCCGGTGTATTTATACAGTTGGAATTTGTCTTGCTACGACCGCACAATTTACGCTGAATGAACGGATATCACTACATGTAGACATTCAAAATGGCACTAGGTTTATGACCAAGCGGGCTGTATGTAAGGCATGGAGATAAGACCGGTTTTTTTCAAATGCCCCTCAGTTTGTGATGAATAAGGGGGAGTAACTCTTTTGCCATTCGGTCCAACGGTCATTGGGAGACAACTTGTGGTACTTGGACGTCTTATAGTATATACATTTAAAATAACCATATCAGTAATGTGTGCTTAAATATCTTTGTATCGTTAATGTGTGCTAAAATATCTTTGTATCGTTAATGTGTGCTAAAATATCTTTGTATCGTTAATGGGTGCTAACATATCTTTGTATCGTTAATGTGTACTTAAATATCTTTGTAATTCGATTCATTCTTTTCTTTATATATTTTTTTTTACCGCTTTCTATCGTCTCTCCTAATCAAGAAATTCCACGATTTTGAAATTAATCCATCATTATAATTAAATAATGTAGTCGGAGTGGAGTCGATTGTGGCAGTTATTTCTTTTTCAGAAATAGAGTAACAGCACAAAGACGTATTTAGATAGTAGTTTGACTAAGTTCATATAAACGGATGCATCAGGCAGCATGTCCACAGAATTCCATTGGGTGTCTAGTCATTTTAAAATGTGGCCTTTGCCGGCGGTTATCTGGCGTCAAATCGGTCGAGATTCGTGATCTTTTCAGTAACATCACGATCGATATAAGTGCCAGTATCTCGAAGGCTGTGACATCAGAAGAATACCTGGCAAGGATTCAATTACCTCCCTTGCCAACTTTCCGAGAATCTCATTAGAAATGATTGTATAAATTTCTTCATATTATCAGCACATACCTATCTTTCAGAAATACAGAAAGCACACAAGTAAACAAAACCCTACACAATTAAAGCGATCCCTGAGAATCATCAACACAAAATGCCCCAATAAATTGCCGTTTCAAGTGAGGATTTCACAAGTTCATGGCACCCTCGTTTGTAGGAAAATCTCAATTTAATGTTAATTCTTACCTTATTTCAAGCGTAGCCAACAGAACACTGCAGCCAGCAGAACACTACAGCTCGATCATTGACTCTACAAAAAAACAGTAAAACAAATTGGCCTTGGGAACTACCTTCTTCAACAAGAACAGACACTCATAATGTTACCTCGACCAAAAAACTCTTGGTCATTTTGTTAACCAATTTTTTCTTGGTCGCCAATATAAGTAGATATAAGTGGGCGACTAAGGGTTTTTTGTTGGTTCAAATGCTGCCTCGGTCAAATAAAACTTGCTTATTGTTTTGGCCGAATTTTTCTTGGTCGCCAATATCTGGACTCCTATGTGGGCTACTAAGGTTGTATTAATTAAAATGTTGCCTCGATCAAATAAATTTTGTTTACTGTTTTGGCCAAGTTTTTCTTGGCCGCCAGTATAAGTAAGCACAAGTGAAACTCTTTGGTAAAAAATATACCGCAACCAAATAAATCTTGGTCATCAATTTTGTTTGTAAAATCGACCAAAGTCTTCTAACAGTGTACAATTTCCAATTTATTTCCTCCAAGATACCATTTCTATCCTTTTCGGAATATAATCACTCTAGTTTTATGATACGTTGGCTCTTAAATTCCTTCTTTTTTCAGTATGTGTATAGAGCGCGTAATTATCTTTGTATACTAATATGATATATGGATATATGATATAATAATGAGACCACAGTCAGCAGAGAAAAAAGTCAGATATTCAATTCTAGCAGCTTATGTATTAGTTGAACGCCATATCCGTTTTTGTTTATAAATATCGAGAACACAAGGTAACACATTATACAGCCTTCGTTTAAGTCAAAGTGGACGGTCAAACAGATGAGTTATTTTCGACATATTTCGAACAAAGGCTATATTGAACTATATACGTTTTAGACAATTTAATAGTTTACCACTTAGCACGTTGTTTTCTAAGATATGTATAGTTAGCTTCGGTTGTCAAAATGCAATGCCTTTTTAAAATTCAAAATATTCATATACACTTTCCTTTTTTGTTCAAGTAGATGTATCTGAATGCATCTATATATGCAAATAATTGATATTGTCAGTAGTTGGGTATCCGGGCCTTGATCCCGCCTGCGATTCTGAAATCATTTCCTTGTTTTCATTACATCTAGATACTCTGTTTTTTAGGATGAATATTAATATTTCACTTAAAATGCTGAACGATGTGATGTCCAGTTGTTGAGTTCACGATCGAGTTCAGTAAATGGACCCCCACCTAAAGAACCGTATAAACAGAAGCGCGTCACATGTGAAAATGAAGGGGACAAAACACTAAATAAAGGCGGCACAAAAAGAAAGACCATTTAAAAGTCTTTTATGTAAAACGAAATGAACAAATGTTTATTCACGACCCTATTGGTTTAAACAATCTCACGAGGACCACTTGTACACACTAAAGACCATTTGTCTACAATTTAATCTAGACCAGTCTTTGCGGCAATACAAAAATACTAGTAGCCTATAATTAGAAGAATCTCTCAAGTGTATGGGCATATCCACGTGCATAGATTTAGATTTGGACAAATTCAAGTATATTGATGTACAACAATGACATAACAGTAGAAGCACCGTTCCAGGAATCTAATTATAGCAATAACTCGATATATATATGTCGAATCACGTTCATATTCAACTAGGTCATTCTTCAACTAAACAAATACTAGTCAAAAATGAATATTCACATAGTTTATGAGATACCCCAACGCTCGACGTTGTCTGTGTTGTTACCGCACTTCGTAGCTTTCACTATACTATAACTTCTTTATACAACTGTCAAGTTGGGTGATTAATACCAGTAACGCTCAAAGGCAATTTAAGATATAGCAAACAAGTCAGTTCTTATCACACTTTCATTATTCAAACAACTAGGGTATTTATTTCCTTGTATTTATACTAATAAAACTGTTATATCAGTCGGACGGTCAATCGGTTGATCGAACTCCAAACAGTAAATACTGTAAAGTACGGGTTTGCGGTTACACATTTTACGCGAAAATTAATTCCCGCGAACAGACGTATATCAATACTATGTATCCCCGCTATAATGCACCACGGTATACCGCATACGCAGATACGTAGATACACTTGTATAGAACCATAGAATGAAGGGTGTTTTGCTTTGCTTTGCTTTTGATGTTCCTCCTGTGTTAAATACAGACATGATTAAAAAAAGCTTGAAACTTCTGACCGAGCATTTTCGACCCTTCATTTATCCGATTTTGCATTTTCTAAATTTCTTGAACGTTTATAAATGGTGTTATTTAGTATACCGAAAGTCACAAATCCGTAAATTGATTAGGTAGGCATGTTTATTTTTTATATCAGGAGGCGCTGTTTTATACTAATACCCTACACACACACACTCTCGCTTGCGCAGTCCTTCAGAGCTTCCTACCTTCTAAAATATAATCAATTGTACTTCCTACGTCGAGAGATTGACTCTAACATATACACACCGGCCATCTTGTTTTGAATTTTTTTCATTTGCAGGGCTGTGGCATACGTCGCCCCAATTATTGGCTAAAATTAATGCGCATTGGCCTGGCATAGCGTACGAGAGTCGTCTTAGTCTCGTCCACGATAGAAACTCTCGCGAGAATACGATTGATCTTCCTACTGTTTTAGCTCAACTGCCCTCAGAGGGAGTGATAACTGGTAACGGTTACCTGGATGTCTCGACATGTTCACACAACGGTTAAGTAAATATAGAAAAGAAACATGCGTATCTTGTAATTTACGTGAGCGACGACTTTGTTACTCATGACACATAATCCTACCAGTTATAACATATACGACCATATACTTCTAATAGTGTATCCATTTGTTTTCATAACAAAAATGATCTATAATGCAAGCACATGTGACAAGAATGTAGCTCCAATGACCTGTGTAAATAAATGTCAATGAATAACACAGTAAATAGAGCGAGATTCAGTTCAACTGAAGATCTATACACCGAATATTTATGTTAAGGCTGATGTCATTTGAAACTTCAGGTGGCCTCAGAGGCGCACTAACAAATACATTTTAAAAATGCGTCAATTCGACCAATATAATACACACAAAATGTTCGCCGCACTTACTGGCTTCCAGGGCTAGTTATAATGTATCTGTTAATACGAAAGATGATAGTGTTTGACATTCTGAAATAGAGATTTAAATCTTTCTCTGTTTCACCGAGTTTAGGTATTTAATGGCCGTCTGAAGGTTTGTAGTTGATGTACAGACGACATCTTTGTCAAGGGATTAGATTGAAATCTGGCAATATCACTGATAGATTTGTCTGTTTGATTGGGGTTTAACACCATAACCACCCTAGACACTACTGGCAACAAGCAAAGACAAGACAGGACAAAAACAGGACAATCGCAGGATATAACACAAAGACATCACAAACACAGCAGCTTCATATTGTCCCTTAGCTCCTATAACACCAGAGTAACTCCCTCCCAGCCCTCCGCTCGCGGAAGGAAGAACACAGCAACTTGTGTTTGTTCTTTTGAAAATCGCTCCGAAAAGAGTTTAGTAAAATGTAAGGCCCAATTAGTACCACAAGGAGCTCAGAATAGAGGACAAAGATGACTTTATTACTAAAAAGATGTACTTCAAGTTAGTTCACTCCAATGGAGAAAGAAACCACCGTCGACGCCACAGACAAATACAGGACAATCACAGAACATAATACAGACATCACAAACAAATAACGTTTATGTTTCCCCTAGCACGGAGAGCACCACGGCAACATAACGTGTAAGAATAATTTAACAGGAAAGCTTGGGAAGTTAATTTAAAAAAGGGAGGTAACTCAATAAACCCCAAAAATGAGCACACAATTTGTACTCAAATGTGACCCAACTAAAAATGGGGACCGGCTCTGAACAGCAATGCTGGCGAGCATAAGCAGCAGAAACATGAGCTCGGGCTACTCTGTAGCGAAAGGCCTTTTAAGATTGATATTGTCGCATATGTGACAAGACAATTTTATCATCTGAACTACTGAGATTTTTTTCTTAACCACACATTGCCCAATTGTGACTCACGGGTCTCCAATACACCTTCTATTCATGTCGTCTAACTGGCAGTCTTTTTTGTGTCAGAAGCACATGACAGCTAAACAAATATCGCTGTGCCTGAAGGTGTATATGAAGTGTTATACTGTTTTGGTTCTCAGTGTTAAGTTTCATTACATAGACAAGGAAGTAGATTTGAAGTTAAACTTGACTCCTCGCACATTCATGTTTATCACACACAGATCTAACGTTTTGAGAAGAGGCCTGGACATTTCACGGCTAACAGCCAGTTATTCACTGACGAGTTCAGATGATTTTACTAAGAAGTTTGTGCACTGCAACGAGACAGGTGTACTGGTATAGCAGCCTGTTTTATAACTCTGATACGCAATTACAACGTCATCTAATTATTTGAGTTTCGTCTCTATCCTTTTTAATTCTGTGCGTGGGATTGGTTAAACATTTCTTCGACAGGCGTATGGTAGCGTAGCTTACAATGCATCGACAGTGTCCGGAAAATTGAGGGACGCGTGTCTTTTCTGGCTTGATTCCGTGTGGCATATTTTGATCAAAAGAATATTCCCTAATCGATGAGAGCCATTGATGGATTAACAGCGGTCTGTTGTAAAGAATCCCCTATGTGTTATGAGTGAAATTATATTAAGTACGCTTGTGTAAATACTTATCAAAGAGGCAAGATTTCTTAAAGAGTAAACCTTTTAGTGTTAGTTATCGGGCATACTAAGGTTGATATGATAAATGCGCATTGATAACGAGGCAATAAGTTATCATAACTTTTACGTTTCCTTATCACCAGACGTAGAAACTCTCATTGTTCATTGTTACCAAGGAGTTTTTGAATTGTTAGCTTCACGCCGCTTAGCTTAGAAAAGACTGATACCAAAATGTTTAGCTCTACGTGTGTTTTGTCATTCACAAAATGTGCTACTTTCATTATTGGAACGTAATTACCAGGAAGTATTAAAAACAGAATTGACGCTTAGCCATGATGTTGGCCATTTACAACCACTGTGCATATCTGCGATACCTCGTCTACTTAAACGTTTTATCAGGTAGGTAGATGAGGTTACTGTTCACGCATTTGTTGTTTAATATCCTGCAATTTGTTTATGTTGCAGATGCTGGTCAAATACATAAAATTACCAAGTAAATACATAAATCAATCTAGTCGGCTGTCAGTCAGTCAAATCAAAGAGTTTTTTAAAATATAATTTGTAACAATCTAGGGCATATTATGGAACCTTGTCGTATACCCTTGATAACATGATCTCATTCATTGATAAGAGCAGCAGATTCAAAACTTAGACAAGTTGAGATTCACAATTATCTCCCTTGCCCAACACTTGCTCTAGTTATTAACACCTTCCATCAAAACTGTTATGGTGATGGCGAGATAAATAGAAGTCTACTTACGACCACATTGCTGTTTTAGCGCTGGGGTTAGGTTTAGGGTTAAGGTAACGGTTTACAGTTAAGTTTAAGGTCAGATTTAGTGTTATTGCTATTATTGTTTAGATTTTACTAAAGCTTCATTGTTTTACATTGATTCTTTATGGAGGTTTAGGCTAGGGTTGGTTAATTTTTTGGCGGATATATTTCTAGTAAACGTTAGTTTTAATTTCAGATTTTTTGTTAATTTAAGTTTTGTGTTGGAATTCATTCCATTTTTTTTTTTTTACATAAATGTGAGGTTTCTGGTTAGGTTCTGTGTAAGTTTTAGCATCCGGCGCTGGTGTTACGTTTGGAATGAGAGTAGGTTTCGGGTAAGTGCTAGGTTTGGGGTATTAAAGGTGCAGTGTAAAGATAGTATTCGATAATGGCTACGCTTAAGATGAGAGTAAGTTCCCGTAAGTGTTAGATGTAGGGTAAAGTTAAGAATTAGCTCAAGGGTTTTGTTTAGTGTAAGGATTATGGTTACATTTAAGGTTCACATTTTTTTATGGATAACAACTTCTCGGTTTATTAGCACGCGACATTTCGGACTAGATATCTAGACCATTATCAAGCATATGTTGTCTGTGTTCTATAACTATCAGCATCTAAATGCCGCTATGAGAAAAGGATTACACTTGATTTCTTGCCTTTCATATCTACCAAAATAAACGCTGAAGCAGGGGATAAGTAATCAGATAATAGGTCTTCGGACTGTATCTGGTTTAAGGTATCTTGTATCGACATCTCCTTGGCAAAACACCACATGTCTAATCTCTGCACATCAGGACTGCCTCAGAAGAACATGTTCTTATGTAAGATTTAACACTGGTTGAAAATTATTTTACTGATTGATTGATTGATTGATTGATAGATTGTCTGATTGATTGATTGATTGATTGATTGATTGATTGATTGATTGATTGATTGGTTGATTGGTTGATTGATAGGCTGGTTTGTTATTTGGTTGGTTGGTTGTTCGGTTGTTTGTTTGTTTTTTGTTTGTTTGTTTGTCTGTTTGTTTGTTTGTGTGTTTGCTTGTTTGTTTGTTTTTTTGATTGTATGCTTGATTGATTGATTGATTGATTGATTGATTGATTGATTGATTGATTGATTGATTGATTGATTGGTTGGTTGGTTGGTTGGTTGATTGGCTGATTTTTAATGTTGTGCTCAAGGGCAATTCACTTATATATGACGATGAACTGCACTGTAAATAGACACACTGACTAAGGCAATCATAAATATTAACAGTTATGTTCTCTTGGAACATTTATCTTCCTCCATCAAAAGTAAAGACAGTATAGTTATACTTGAAACATATTAAACTTATTCATGGGACATTTTTAAAGAGATTCAATCATTGCGCATCTTATAGTCTTTTTAGCCACGGTGTATCACTTACTGTATGAGTACACCAAAGTCATATAAGTGAAGTCAATAAAAGGGAATTAGATTATTTGGTTTCTTTTCTGATGCATTGCACATATGATTGTCTCCGAAAGTGTGATAATTACTCTTAAAGTCATATACGTGAAATACCCTTAATATGGGCCGTTTGCTCGAAGGGCTATTGGATGATGTCAAGCCATGTTGAACATCTATCTCTAACCTGGTATCAGCGATTTAATCTAGTGTTAGCGGCTCATCGTCTTTTGAGCAGCTGACCCCATAGCGTTAAACACCAACAAATTAATCGAGGAATCAATGAAAGGGTTGGGTATTAGAGTATTTGGTTTATTTTCTGTTGACAGGATTGTGTTTTATCCAGGTCTGTTTGTTAGAGGTTAGTCCTCGGAAATTGTGTATCAACAATGCCACGTCATCATCCAAAGTAAACATAACATGTGACAGCAGTACAGACAGGATTGAAGTGATCTCCATCTATTATGACCATTGTCAGACTTTCAATAAAACATGTGCAGCTCTACAAACACCTTGTAACCGATGTCATAAAGTTTTTAAAAGTGGACAACAACTTAAAGAACGGGGCCTTTATGGATGTTCTTCGAATCAGCAAGCATGCCAGGATTCCGTATCTAACTTAAATAATGCCTTTGATAAACTAACCAACTGTGACAGCATTACCCCAAATTTTGTGCTAATGGAGTATAACTGTGTACCAGGTAAGTCCTGACTGTCCGATATGTCTGTCTTTCTGTAGCCTATTTGTTTTGTCAACAAGCTTCTAATACGACAAAATACCATCACTTCTATTTATAGATAACTGAAGCGTTTCCGCAATCAACAACATCGGTCCTAACTAAACAAAATATTTATTTTGTGTTTAAATAATATCTTTTTCTTACAAATGACTTAACTTGCAAGTCCCACGATGTAAAAGTACTAAACACGTGATTATGAGCTTTAGATATAACAGGGAGTAAAACTGTGGAAAACCGTCCATAAAGAAATACAATATGCTACAATTGAAGAGTTAAAAACACAGGTTGTCAAGAGGCCTGATGTTTAATGTTCTAATCTATCTATATCCTTGTCATGTCTGAACATCTTCGGCCATTTCCGTCCCATAAATAATCTCTGATTGAGAGCCGTCGTAGCGATATTGAATATTCATGAGCTACACCGCGCATGTTTGATACAACATGCAAATAATTTTTCATTTTGACGAAAATCTGACATTACACACTTAAACATGCCCGTAAAAGCTGTGCTAAATATAATCGAAATGTGAAACGTATTTCTCTTGAAATTCAAGTCGCAAATTCTCTCGCGAGTAGGCCTTCTGCTATAGGGAAAAGGGATTTAACGCGTAAATTCGACATGTAAACAGTTTCTCATCATAATGCAATCGCTATATTATACACGTAGGCCTACACATGCCTTTAGACGAATTGCCAAATATAATCAAAATGTGAAAATTATTTATCGTGAAATTCCAGCTTCTGTCACTGGACTTTCTTCGTTGTCCCATCTCACACCTTATCAGTTTACATGTGTGATGTTCTGTTGTGGCGAGTAGATCTACACTCGATCATGCACAGGGCACTAACGTTCTTCGGGTTGTATATAAATCAGATGCAATTTTCCATATTAATGGCTTTTTATTTATTTAAAGTGGCACTGGTATAGAAAAACCCTGTTCACACAGAGTAGATTTTCTTTAGAAATGTGCATTTAAAGATTTCCATGCATTTGGTACATAGATCTATATGTACTTTTATTAAAAAAAGGCAAAGGGCGGATTCAGTAATATATTACAACTCTTGCATTTCATGATAAATACTTTTAACGTTTCAATGATACTTAGCATAGCATCTGAGAGCATGTTTAAGTGTGTAATGTAAAATTTTCGTTAAAATGAGAAATTATTTACATGTTGTACTCGCGTGCTATAGACGGGGAATCCCTTTTCACTCCTTTTCTTGCGAAAATTGCAACTAAAAGCTTTAATATTACAGGAGAAACAGATAGAGAGTCGCGGGTTATGAAGACAAAACACTGGCACATTTAAATATATAAATTACGTTTTGTTTTTTTACTTGGGTTTCTCACACTAGAGGGAAATCCCTTGCTGGTATGAAAAGCCTAAAATGCGCTTTGGCGAGTTCAAGAATGACGTCTCTATCCAAGATGGCGCCTACCCTGCATAGCCCAATAACAGTCAATCAATATTGTATGTATTGGCTATGTTTAGAAAGCTACTGAAGGCTATTCTTGTGTTTACATGATGACCATCTTGGAGCTACATCATCATTTAAATACTTAGAGAGGACGAAAGTTGAATTATTTGCAACTAGTCATACATAAGAAAAATTAAGGTCCGGTGTTTTGTTTAAATGAGATTTTACCCGAGAAACAGGCTTGTTTGATGGGGTTGTTTTTTTTAATACAATCCGCGGAGTACTTTGGTTGATTCCCACGCATGCGCACAAAACATCGGCGAACATTACACGTTTTCGTGTACGAAAAGTGTCGAAGGATGTTCCGACGTGTTATCGTTTATCATGCCATGTATAGCTTGTATATATTTTATGTAAATCATACTATATTACGTAATTTTACTGCCTGTTCTGAGTTCAACCAATCTATTATTTTCTTTTCTTCCTTCCGCCACTCCTCCCGCCCTCCATCTATCGATAATGCAGTAACCATCTATCCATCCATATGCTGTTTATATCTACTTATTACAATTTATTTCCCTACAATAAAAGTGATGTGAAACAAATACGTTTATAAAAGCACACACGGCCTACACACTAGTGATGATATATAACCATATAATGATTTTATTAGTGCGTATGTAATTTACTTAAATTAATGACGTGAATACATGTATTTATAAACTGTCTATATGTTAAATAATATATTTTGAAATGTAAAACAAAAGTTAACTAGTATTAATCGTTATTACAGCGAGGTTAAATAAAATATATTCAGTTCTGATTCTTTTCTATCCATTTTCTAAAAACACTCGTCAAATTTTTTAATTTCTAAAAGGCTGCCTCGTGGACCCCCTGTTTGCATTCAGAAATTGTAGCCAGGTTATTTTATTATTATAAATGAATATGAGAAGGATTAAGCCAACACGTTGTGATTTGTGGAACAATTTTCTGTTCTCTTTCAGAAACGGATTTCATTGACTTATGTGGAGACGTGGACATGGAAACGATTTCAACCATTAAACACCTGGCATACTTCAGAAAACACAATGACAATCCATTCCAGAACTGTACATGTTCAATACAAGGTAATCATACTCTCACGGCAGTTCATGTGGGTATTCCTGGATATCAACAAAATAAATGCCCTTCTGCAAACTTACATATAGACTGGCAACACACCAACAATGTCTCGAATAACCAAACAATCCAACAAGGGGACGGCGAACTGATAAACACTAAGTATACTCTGCTACAATCCTCTCGGATCACACTGATACGCAACTGCCATAGTCTTACGCCTCCAGTCTGGTTCAAGATCAAACTGGGTAAGTAATACATTTCTGTCATTTTGTTTAATTGTGCTACACGTTTGTAGCAGCTGATGGTTAGCAGGATACAGGTGTTGTACTGATGATCCTTCGATTAGCCAGATGAGCCCAATCTGTGTACTGCATTATATATTCCGCAGTTGATCTGTCGGGACCATATTTTCCTGTCTTCTGCTTGTCTATCTTTTTTTTCTTCTTTTTTTTCTTTGCTGGTGACACCTGGGATATAGTATACGTATACTTTATCCAAGATGACACTGATAGTTGTTTCCTTCGACCATTCCCTTCATGCGCCATTAGACCGAAATAACCCAAAGAACTGCATACAATTCGAAATCAAATAAAAGTGATCGGGTGTAGGGCAGAGTAGATTTAATTCCATTCATCAGAAAAGACTCGGGGCCACGGTCGTGGTTCAGTAGTTACCCTGTATGTGGGTCTTCTGATCCTACTGAGTTCCGTCTGTTGACCACGGGTGAGTCACAAGGTGTGGCAATCGCCGGGTGATTTTTACAAAGTTTTCTGCCTGTTTTGAGCCGTTTTTAAGTAATGCATATTTGCATAGTTAGGTATTCAAACTATTTGTTGGTGAAATAAATAATTCGGAACTCTAATTACAAACAGTTAAATTGCATCCTATAATCTTGTTTTCCCATCATCATATATACAAGTCACAAAACATGAATTGCATATTTCTGTGACAACAGTTTTAAGCAGACTGTTATCTTCCAAGGCGTATTTCTAGAGAACTATTCATGTTAGAAACTTCATATTTTACCAATGTAAAAAGCACAATACGATCTTGTAAACTATGCCTCAGTTCGTCCTGATTTTTAGCCCACCATCATCTGATGGTGGGCTTTTCTGGTCACTCTCATCCGTGGTCCGTCCGTCCGTTAGTCCGTCCGTCCGTCCGTCCGTAAACAATTTCTTGTGATCACCAAT
>JARFOD010146768.1:2395-12756 GCA_031763545.1 Mopalia muscosa | reverse complement strand
GATACTGCAGTCCGACCTGAGACAACTCGAGCTGATACATCGTCACGTATCACGCACTGTACATATAATCTCTATTTGTATTTCCGTCCGTATATCATACAAGAATCACTGTATTTCCGTCGGTATATCATACAAGCATGACTGTATTTCCGTCCGTATATCATACAAGCATCACTGTATTTCTGTCCGTATATCATACAAGCATCACTGTATTTCTGTCCGTATATCATACAAGCATCACAGTATTTCTGTCCGTATATCATACAAGCATCACAGTATTTCCGTCCGTATATCACACAAGCATCACTGTATTTCCGTCCGTATATCATACAAGCACCACAGTATTTCCGTCCGTATATCATACAAGCACCACAGTATTTCTGTCCGTATATCATACAAGCACCACAGTATTTCCGTCCGTATATCATACAAGCACCACAGTATTTCCGTCCGTATATCACACAAGCATCACTGTATTTCCGTCCGTATATCATACAAGCATCACAGTATTTCAGTTTGATTTTCAATTTAAATGAGTGGCGATATAACTTTAAGATCATAATATAATGTCATTGAATTTTAAAAAGGTGTTCGCCCTGTAAGACAAAAGTCACGGGTTTGTCGTCATCTAGCCATTTATATACATGTATGTCAATATAAGTATATTTCGCATATTTTGTTCATTAATAAATATGTAAGTAGTGTTAACGTGAACCGCTGTTTTCATAACAGTTCCAGATTAAGATGAGCAGAAGCTTGATTTATACGAATTGTCTACAAGAAGCAGTTTTCATATTTCAAACATATGATCAATCCTTTCTTTACTTAGACAAAATGAATGCCATTAAGTTATGTTTATTTAATAACCATATTTAGGCTGTTATCTGCACCATCCTATACCCAATTTTTCTCCATAACACAAAGGTAAATCTGATCTAGTCATATCAATGGATCCGAATTCACTCAAGATAATAAGGCCTCTTTTCCCCAAAGTTATTCGGTCCCATTAAGGTTAATTACCTGGATAAAACTTCTGTACCATTAGAAGATTACAAGTCAGAAGCTAACTAATTATTCTCTTCTTGATATCTATCAAGTGCCCACAAAGTAATTGCACTTGAAATAGAAAGTCAAAAGGGTATAATGGGAACAACATGGACATTGTTCAGACTTCGATGTCACACCATTTCCATTTATTATCTAGTTTAATACGTTTTATTTGTTTAGTATTTCAGTTATATGACGACGGATAGTCTACCTCAAACTGCTCCTTGTTTGAAACCGAACAATCGTAGAGCCATTACTGATAAACCCTAAAGGGTTCCACTTGAGCCATATATTTCCAAGAGTGTACCTAAAGGTCAACATTAGTAAACAGACACGCTATTTGCACTAAGCCATGGTTGCTGGCATATTTTAGTACGTATCAGAAAATATATTTCATTAGCATGCGATATTAAGTTCTATGCCCAAAGATCCCTATAACTATAATCCGGCGGGTATTTTTTTGTTTTGTTTTTTTGTATCTTGTTGTTATCTATGTCAACGACTTCTTGGTCAATCTTAAATATGTTCTTGAGCATAGCTGGATGAAAAATAAATCTGTACCAACATGCCCATATTATGTACCAACATGTCTAGATTCTGTAACGCCAGTAAATTATAGGGCACTGGACACAATTCCTGTGTCTTCCAACGGAGATTAAAATGTAGCTATAACCTTACTATGGCATAGCATGTGCCACGTGCTTGTGATAACACATGTTTAGCTCGGTAAGCATTTGATGAGGCAAAGGTAATAGCTCATGCTCTTGTCTGACACCAGCCTGGTTAGATAAAACTAAGCTTTTGCCTTTAACACAACGTATACGTTTGAAATATAATGCATACAAACATGCCTATCTTGTGTATTTTGGAGGAGTATTTTGTAAACTGTTATAATAGACAAATATTAGAGACATGTGAAATACTTCACAAACAGCAGATATTCAAATACTCAATTCTGAATCTTTTGATATAAATACCACCAAACAATAAAAAGAAAATACTTTTTTAAAAAAACCTAAAAGAAGAAAATACACACACTGACAAAAGCATACGCTTCACAATCAATAAATACTCAAAATGACACTGTCCTTATATTGATTTTAAAAACATCTTGTGCATTATTATAACATTGTCGTAGGTGTGTTTGTTGAAGTTATTCTGACTTTAAGCATTTAAACTGCTGTTAGTCATAACACCACGCCTGGCGCCAGGATTGTATGTTTTGTTTTATGAAAACTGGCATATGGCAACGTGTTCAATTGTCAACCTTGCAAAGATCTAATTGAAAGTTGTTGCTGTGAAACCTTTCTTTTGTGCCCACGCGCCGCCTACACGCTCGAATTTACGAACAACCTTCAAAGGTCCAACATAATTAAACAAAACAAAAAGTGAATGCGCCAAGAAGCCTTAAAACTCCAGCCAACGGTACTGCTGTTTTGGTAAACACGAAACGCGTCCGTTTTGAGCTGTTAATATAAACGTGGAATATCTACTCATCAGCTATAATAATACTATTATTTTGTGTGGCCACCAAACATATGAGGTTTTCAAACATGCCATTAAATCGGTTGCCATGGTGATAGATTAGGTACAACTGTCTTGCAACAAACACGGATCAATTATATGATGACGTCACAGTGGACATACATGGGTTCGCTTTGAAACAAAATGCATTTAATTAAGTTGACCACTGATTCTGCAAGGTTTCGCCTATTCAGTTTCGCCAAATGTTAGGGTTTTAAGTACAGTTTTAGCTGCATATCTTTTTGGAAAAATTGTATTTAAATCTTTCGATTCTGGTAATTAAGACAAACAAACCCCGTATCGAGAAAGTGGTAATTACGAGAAACAAACCCCGTATCGAGAAACTGGTAATTACGAGAAACAAACCCGTATCGAGAAACAATCACAGTGTTTACGGGAAACAATCCTGGTAATTACAGAAATTACACCGAAGTAACATAAGTGATATATCCTTAAACACAGCGTAAAACGCCAATCAATCAACCGTATTTACGAGAAAGGAATGGAATTATTTTCATTTTTACAATAACAATTTTGGTAAAATCGATTTTTTTCTGGATCATAGAAACATGTATATTGTATGTGTGGTTAAGTGATAATTTATCATTGAAGAAGGCTTTACAATAATAAGTTTTTATTCAGAGCAATCAATCAAACGTCTAGATATTTTAAAGTAGGTAGGTAATGTGTTATATGTATATGACGGTATTATTTATTTTGTTTATTAAGGACTTAACTTATATTAAACAATTTGTAAGCCAGGTTCCTAGCCAACTAATCTATTGACCTAGCGTGAAATACTGCATTTCATAGAATTGTTTTTCTTTTAATTGTTATTTGCAACAAAATTGTGGAATTGTATTTATTGGGAAGCAATAAGAACCAGGCTCACCCTTCCCATAGACAATAAAAGCTTACAAAAAAAATTGGAATATGTACAGATTATACTACATATACAGACTCTCGATTGTTTTAATATGTCTGTATTAGGAAAAAGGCATAGATAGTTATCGCTTTTTACCTTTCCACAAAATATTACATATGAACATAAATTCCTTCCATTTCATCAAGTCAAATATGTTTATATGCAACTCTAAGATATATTAGATATACACTTGTTATAAAGCCAAATGTTGCCAAAATTAATATCAGAAAGCAGACAATTTATTCCTTTTTTCCTCAGCTTTACAGGATGAACCAAGATTCCTTGAATCGATAGATATATTTATTTCATATACAACCTTCAAGTCAACATCACATTCTACCATGCTATCATTAAATTGTTAATTTGTTACTTTGAGCATAGGTATTTATCATTTATAATAATAGCTACACATTATTATTTTAACTGTTCCAGCCGAAGGGCAGTCTGTTTGAGGAGTAGTTCTGCTGTCTTTACTTAGCACTGGAGGACAATTAACTTTCCAACATTATGGAAACGCTGATCATCTTGGTTGTGATAGTGTCAATTATTGTTGGAATACACCACCGTTATAGAAATGAAATACCCTTAAGCATCTGTTTAAACGCCAATCAATCAACTATTTAAATAACTTATTTAAACAATTTGAAATCTTCTTTTCAATCTCTACCTTTTCAATTTATTATTTAATACTAAAATATGTTTTTTTATTTGTGTTATCTGCCCATAAGTTGGTCCGTCTTGGCCTGGGTGGTTGAAGGTAAATAAATAAATTAATTTGCCATGAAATGTATAATAACGGGATGTAGCCAAATCTCCGCTGCATGTGGCTCACTAGTTAGCATGTCGGGATGTTGATTCTCATGGATGTACCTCAAACAGGTTCGCGTTCCCCAGTGGACTTTGTCTTATGAGTTTTCATACCTGAAACGCGCCATGCTTATGGTTGTCGGAATATTAAGAATAAATCCATCGGGCAGCATATACGTCAGACATCTTGACTACCACAATAAGCCCCGAGCCATCATCAGCTTACTCGATTAGATATAATACAAACCGCTACATGCTTTTTGATGTTTTTTTTTTTAGAAATAACTGTCATTTTTTCATCGACCTATAGCCAGTACCACAACACAAATAGTTGTTGTTGCATAACCTAACTTAATCAGCAAGGCTCCGAATTATCTAGTTCCGACCACATAAAAAGCCCACTCATTTTATACGGCTAATTGAAAAAATATTAGTAACAATGCCACTGGATATTAAGCAGACGTACACATAAAGAGACATCAATCAAATGGACAAGAACCCTAGCTTCCGAAGTCCGCCAGTATGTGATATATTATATAGAAACCATGCTATTGTGGATGTTTTGTTGTCAGCGTGTAAACGTTTTTATTGGTTATTTCCCTTAGCATATATGTATTTTTGTGTGGTCCGGTTGGTATTTAAGCTACATAACAATACTAGTATATACATCTGGAAAAAACGTGACTGAGATATAAAACCGTGTTGTTGTCCATAAAAGCCTTGGTCTGTACTACTAGCTTCTGATATATGGCCTGCCAGGTTAGGTCTGATCAAATATGCCATGTGTACGATACGTGTGGTAAGATATGGTACGGTATGTTAGGTATTATTGCATGGTCTGTGTGGTATTAAATACCTTAGATATATGATTTGGAAAATGGCATCTCTGAGGTAACGGGTCACGGTGAATATGATATATATTGCACTATTTTGTCAATGCCAATGAATACAGTAGAAAAGTACAAGATCATTATTTCACTTCCCAAAGCAATAAAACTTACTTATAATGTTCTTTTCTTTATAGTCAAGAGGATCTGTTCTAGAATGGTTACTTCGATGGAGGATCAGATTTCGGGAAATTTGGAGATGGTTTTTTCACCCGCAAACGAGACGATTTATTACTACTATGAAATAGACAGTATTTACCATACAGCGGGAGACATCGACAGCTATGTTCTTCCCTTGATTTGTCTCTCCGGGATTCCTGCAAACATCATCGCAGCTTTGGTGTTCAGCACGAAATCGTTTCGACAGGCCTCATTTGGTGTGAATTTAATGATAAAGTCGGTATCCGACACAACTTTTCTGACCTGTACTCTTCTGGTTTGGCTTGGGAATATGCAGATTCATTTACTACACACGCATGGAGTTTGCCAAGTGGTAGTGTTCCTAACGTACGTAAGTGGTTTCACGTCTGTGTGGTGTACGGTGGCTCTAGTATTCGAGAATCTTATACGGATACGGTACCCCTTCAAAGTAGCTGTGATTTGCCAGGCGAGGCGTGCCTGGATTGCTGCCGCTGTCATGACGACCATTGGCTGTCTTGTTTATCTGCCGACTTTATGGGTTAATCAGGTGTTCGAGGTGGAGGGTTTGGGAATTTGTCAGAGAAAGGACGATATGGAATTTGTCAGTTCCCTTTACACTTATCTTGACACATTTCTTACTCTGATTATTCCGTTTGGCGTGATTGTTGTGTGTCTAGTAATGACGATTCAAAGCGCATGCACACTTAGGGCGCGAAGTCGCTTGATGTTTCGCGACCTTCGGGTGTCCATGAGCGTGTGCTTACAACAACAAATTACCCGGATGTTATCTGCTGTCTCAGTTTCGTTTACTGTATTAACATTCCCAAGTCATGTGACCAGGATAGTTCTATTAGTTATTGTGTTGAGTAATGGTGTTCGAGATATATCACCAGTGCAATATTTAACTCAACATATCTTTCAACTATTGTATTACCTGTCATTCGCAGTCAATATTTTGACTTATTTAATTTTCTGCCCGAAGGTCAGAAATACTCTTCGTTCAGCAGTCACTTGTTGTTGTATTGTATTTAAAACGGACCATAATCTTAATTTGACCTGTAATTCTCTTATCCTGCCAGAATACTTGTCCTCGGATCGGAGTTCAGAAAACCAACGAAATAAAAGTGTCAGCTTAATAGTGGAGACTACAACTAAACAAAAAGGCACTTTAACAGACAAAGTTTAATTGTCGCCATCTACCGGGACAAACGGTAGGTGTAATAATGAACAATTTAGAATTTACATTGTTGAATTCCCTGTAAATTATTTGGTTTGAGAAAATGCGTTGAGAAAAGTTATACAAAATAAATTGAATGCTGTGCTAGTTTGGTGTATTTGAAGAGCATTTTACCATCCTACACTGAAGGATAATCGACAGTGTGCACCAAAAATTCTTGACTTTGTTTGCAATCAGTTATATTTCTTGAATATAATTAAAACAAATACTTTAAGGACCGTCTGAACAGAAAGAAGATCATGGATGGATGGCTATCAGCGTTTAGTTCCAGTACATTCGAGTACACGGGAATTTATAACAGAAATTAGGTCTAAATTATAATCCACGCAAGATTGGAGATATGGGGAGGCGAGAAATACAATTTTTGCCATAAGCGATTTATATATTGTGGTTTATGAGCGAATCGTTTTAAATTTCCCAACTTTGAATTGTTTGATTTGGCTTCTTATGATCTTACAGAATCCAACCAACCACTCAAGTTGGCTCCAGAAAAGAATGTGGTAACTGTATAATTGTTGTACTTTTACATGTGTTATTGACGCCTGCATTCGCAGTCCCAAAAGAGAAAACCACAAACATGGGAACATTAGTATAACATAGTAGACAAGCTAAGGTTAACTATTTCTATTCACATCTGATTAGAATCGAAATTATTTTATTTGAATTAGACAAAATATATTGATTTCAGTAATAATGCGACCATTCAAATAAATCGTCCTATGAAATCGATTAATAGTATTGAAAACAGTTTTCTCCTTACTCGTAGTTTGTGTCTGTGTGCGTGGACGCGATTGAAATTACTGTACTTGTTTATAAATAATAATTCCCCTTATATACAATTTATTTTTCTTCATTATTTTAATTAAAAGTAATATACTCAGAAACGATTTATTGTTTCCCTGACAGATTGAGGTTGTATGACGAAATTAGGTTATTTTGTTAATATACTGATGCTTATTGATCCAATAAGTAAGCCTGTAGTTTTGTTTGTTTGTTTATCTGGTGTTTAACGTCGTACTCAAGGGTATTTCACTTATATGATGACGAATTGTCCATCTCAAACTGCACATAGCCTCATTTAGCTTCGCTGGACAACCGCCGGGATTCCTTTTGCAACGATACTGCATCCAGATCCCTATTGCAATACACCAAATAACCATTAATAAAGTTGATTGATGTATTGATTGATTGGTGACTTACGTCACATTCAGCGATATCCGCTAAGCTGTGGGCATGAACATAGTATTTTTCTCGTTAAATGTTTTTATTCAAAGATAAACTTCAAACAGGATGCACCCTTGGCAGTAAACATCACATATGGAAACAAATCAACCGAAAAGACATACATAGTTTTACAATTTGTGTGTGGTGGGAAGGGGGGGGGGGGAATAGTTATTTACAATTATCAACTAATATCAATGTCGAATTAATCGTTTTGGTTTAACCGAGGACGTTTGCCATTGTGCCACATCCGATTCAGTATCCAGCTGTAGAAGGAAGAGGCGTGATGTCTACCTCTGCCCTTTTTTGGAGAGCGGGAATTAATTACATTGTTTGGTTTGAACGGCGTCCCTTGTGGCCTTCGAAGGATGAGCCTCGGGCCGAGATGTTTTGTTTTTATTTTATTGATTGTCTGATTTACTATTTTGTTTGTTTATGTTAACAGCAGGACAATGTTTCAGTTGGCCACGTAAGAAAGGCCCATGTCTCAACAGACACTTCCTTCGTGATATGTGCCTAGGACTTGGATGGTCCTTGAAATTGTGACACAGGGGCCAGGAGGCGTGCCTCAATATAACAAACATTATTTTCCGACTTAATTACCTGGATTCGCTTCTTTTTTTTTAATGACTGCGATCTTTAGGAGGGGCAGGGGCATATTGGCTTCGTTGCAGTTAAAACATTTTAATGTTTTGTTGCAGTCGAAGCCCTCATGGCCTTCTTCAGAGCAACGAAAGCATACGAAATCACCACTGCACTAGGTCTTACCATGTCAGAACATCTGACACTGGTAGCCACTTGTTTGGTAGGGGATGAAGGTATCTACTTTATCCTGTAATGACCAATGCAGATGTGGTTTGGCACTGTATGAGAATCAAAAGTTTTTTTCTATAATTAATTTCTATAATTAATAGGGTTAGTATATAATGGAATCACGTGGTGAGTTATGTTTCACCTCCCATCTTCCTACCCTCCATGAAATGCCAACAAGTGCGAGCCAACCGCACCAATCCGAATGACCAGATTGGGCCAATCTGACCACCAGTCTAGGAGAATATTGAGCAAACGTGACGTGTCGGAGCAACATGGCTAAATGGCGCCCTATTACAAGCTCAAATACCTGGATCTCATTCTTCTCTGACACGGGATGCAACCCACGGCCAACAGGTTGCCTCTTTCGCTCAACTGAGGATGCCGGGGAAGTATTCTACAGGGACTCTTGATGATAAATGGTCCAAGCGCTCCGCAACATAGGAGCAACATGGCGCAGCCGCTTGAGGACGGGGTGTGAAAGTTGACTAAGACACTAGGGGCGATTTTGTGGTGACTTGAGGGAATTGAACTGTACTTTTTGGTGAGACATATATTGACACAATTTGTGAAGGGATTAATAATTACAAGTGGGTGAAATATCCAGAAGCTGGCGGAAAATTGAGTGCATAATAGACTATCAATATTGAGTGAAGAAATGGTGGCTCTACAAGGAGGGCTGCACTCAATGGGATATGAACAAGTAAGTGGCTGTGACACTATTACTGCAGATGTGCCACCTGAGCCGTCACATGTAAATCAAAGCAAAATACTGGTAAAAAAACCTAGCACTAAACGAAAAGTCAACCAGGACACAAATGCGCCGATTAAGCGAAGGAATTCACTGCCCGATATAAGAATAGCATTCAATCAGGGTCGAACTGACCCAGAGGCAGCAGTTTTTAGCTCACCTGAGTTGAGAATGCAGCTGACCAATACTATTCGCCAGGCGGTTGACAACGCTGTAACCGAAAAAGTAAATCCCCTACTTGACTGCCTTAGGGAGAGTGAGAGCCGAGCAAACCTGCTCATGAGTCAATTCCAACAGAATTCTGAGTTAGTGTCCAGTCTCACAACCAAAATAATGGACCTTACCAACACTATGTCCAACTTGAACGCTAAAATAATAGAACAATCAGACGAAATTAAAGAATTAAAACATAACAATCTTGTTCTCCACGATAAATTAGAACTATACAGCCGCCGAGACTCGCTACGCTTTACAGGGATAACACGAGGAAAATGAATCGACTGACGACGCTGTGTGTCGGGTTGCTAAATTAATCTCCGTTCAACTTAAGAAAAAAGACATATCTCGATCACACTTTACTAATGCTGTCAGAACCCAAATCATTGCTAAATTCATTTCTTATCGAAAACGATCTGTTGATCAGAGCTAGGGCTGGATTGAAGGACCAAACAACGTCAAAAATCTACATAAACGAAGATTTAACCAAGATGAGATATGATTTATTCAAAACGCTACTTAAGAAGAAAAGAGAGAGACACATATACAGCACCTGGACATTCGATGGAAACGTGTTTTACAAACTGAAGGAAGACGGTGTGCGTGTCCAAGTGACCCTTATTAGAGATCTACCCACAAATAAGAAATAGTTATCAGCATACTTGCATACTTACAGATGAACACTTAAGCATCGTATATATAACGTTATAGATTCTACTATCTGTTTAATTTTCTTGCAACCTGTTATCCTTTCCCAGGTTCCATTCTGGGGGGGGGGGGGGGGGGGGGGGGGGG
>JARFOD010146757.1:0-12757 GCA_031763545.1 Mopalia muscosa | reverse complement strand
CAGAGACAAGTTTCTAAATAAACCTTAATCTCGAGTTGTGTTATGGGTAACCTACAGACATATCGAGAGAAGGTAATGACCATGAATATGGTGTATAAAATAGTTTTAAAAAATGTAGCTAACAGGATATTTAGCATGGGTTATGAATAAATCAGCCTATATACATGTACGTATTTCCGAGATACAGGGAATAATAAATGAATATGTCATCAAACATCCAATACACTATATATAGGTATATCTTCCTGTTGACGATTATTGTTATCAATATAATATATATGAATAACTCGAGTTTTTAATATGATTGCTTCATTAACTCTCAGGTGTTATATAATTGTTTGAAACGGCCAACATGCCAGATAATATCTTAATCTCTGTAGGACCAGTGTGACTCAAAATGACTTAGACGTTTCAAATTCAGCCCGATAAAGCTACCATGGGCATTCAGTCATAGATACGTTGAAACCAGACCGATTGGAAAAATATATAGAAATATAGAACTTTTAATGTGGACCTGACATCGAGTGGTCTGTACATGGCATGCGCTATATATAATGACGGTACCTGGATCTAACATCTAGAGACATCGAAAGTAGATGGACACAGCACTAGGAGTGTTTTGAACAAATTAAATTATTTTTTTTAGCAGCGTATACGTTTGGTTTCTCAATTTAAAATTCTGCATAGTTTGAAACTGATGTATGAGCTACCCTTCATCAAGGAAGTTTGCTTCTTTGTTTTAAAGAGGATTGATGATGTATATTTAAGGTTATTTTTAAGTCGCAGATCAAATGTTTGCCGAACATTAAACATTTCTAACCTGGGAACTGGCATATCAGAAAGAAAGTAACATCTAGGCTTAAACACTTTTTTCTTCTCCCTTCAAATTTTATAAACTTGTATTATAATTTTTCACGACTTAAACCAAATATTTTGTTCACTTTGTCTACCACTAGTCGATTTATTTTACTTTATACCAATTTGTAACACCACCAGATGACTAGTACAAAAACATCATAATAATTTACATAAAGAGTAATTAACATGGAGGTCAAGATAATACACCTCGTTTTACATCGATACAGTAACGATTTTCTTATCCAGGGTAATATCGATCGATGTAGGCGTGACGTCAGCGGGATTGGTATGTGAAGGTGATTGGTCTTTTATAAGCTCTATAATGTGAAGTATGTCATACTGGTCTGAAATGACTTTTTAGGGGGAAATAACTTGCAAACTATGAAGTAGGCCGGTCATAGCATGCAATGCAGAATGTAACTTTGAGATAAACACGCATCCCGTTCTTCTTCACACATTCATGAAGCGGAGAACAAGTTTATGCAACGTTTACAGAATCGGGAATGTAATATGTCGGAACAGCCTTCGACACTTTCCGTACCGGTTCAGTTATTTGCGGTACGGAAATGGCCGAGGCTGTTAAGAAATGAGGCATGTAAGTCTCTTTCTGTTCCACCTGACATCCGGGTACCTCGGTCACAGTCAGTTGCTAACTTGCTATGGTTTGAGTTTGGACGAGGTACCCGGAAGTCAAGTAGCGAACGTGACTTACATACCTTACAGTCTAGTGCTTAAAACGTTTAAATGTGTAAAGTGGTTGACAATAAAAAAAGAACAGAACATTTGAGAATAATTATAATAATTTGATTGAATTTAAAAAGAAATACATTGCTCTACAGCTGTACGAGATTAACATAGTACCGGTGTATGTACACTGTTCTAATTGGACAACGACGACAAAGTTCACCGAAACACTCACAACTTCTCGGAAATATCGATTAACGATATCGCCATTGTCCGCTTCAGACAGCTATAGTTCCGACATGCTGCTGAATATACCTACATAAGATTGAGGAAAGACAACGTCGGTTTAAAATAAAGCGTAAAATAATTACCAAAAAAAATCAAAAGAAATAGTCGTCCCAAATATAGCACAATGTATAGGGACAATTCCTTCTTCTTAGCCAATCTCAACCCGTGTCAGATGATGAAAATTGATCCGCCGCTATCGCCGGTCTCTCAAAACATGTACCTGATTTTTCTCTGATGTTATTTTGAATACCATAGACACAATAATCGAAACTCCTGCTTTCATTACTGGCGTTTAAATAAAGTGTTATTTGCATTTCTCACCCAAGTTGAAAATTCAAAAACTCCAGAAAAGAAATAATGCAGGTAGGTAAAATACTAGTCATTGTGTTAAATATATCTGTAATAAATGAAGGACAAAATAGATATCTTTTTTGAGAGGGCGACAATAGCGGCGGATCAATTTCCAGCCTATTCAATGAAAGACGAAGAAAGGCCTATACATTGTGTTATCCCAGATAGAGCTGTTTGTTCGAGTTAACGAGAATAAGAAACACCCGGTGCCCGCTGTCGTCCTTGTCGGCGTCGTTGCCCAAGTTTCGAGTCGCACCAAAGAGCTGTTAAGCACTCTTGCAATGGCTGTTAGCCCAAGTACTCAGCACGAAACAAGATTTCGACACAGAAACAAACACACTAACAGATACACGTCAGGAAATGTGTATATTATAACCAATGTCACCGCCAACATGTCAAGTGGCATGACCTAGAGTATGGCGTAATGAACACATCAGTAATGTTGATAAAGCTCTCACATTTGTTATTTTACCCGAGCTGCTCATTGTATAAGTGACACACAAACTAATAAATCTTTGGTATATAAACAAGGTAAATCACGATTTTTTCTTTACCTGGAAGAGATACGTATTAAAACATGTATTTGTATAGACCCACCTGTATTTTTAACATCGAGTTTATCTTATACAGTAAGATGTACGTTTTTGATTTATGAAGAAAACTTAACGCAAGGTCTTGGTACGAACCTACACTTAGAATGGGGTTACCATTTAAATCTAAACATATACGTATGAGCTTCTCTACGAATATTCAATAAAAAATATTTCTTAAAATTAATCCCCTTGGCACAGAGTTGTCAATTTATTAAAACTTTGCTATGTGTGTAAATATGTACTTTAAGGTGCTCCGACCAACATCCACAAATATGAATTTGAGCGCTTTGCAATCATCGAAGGTTATGTTTGTCTACAATGTTAAAATATCCCAGCTTTCCCGAAGTTCTAATCGACGCTAAAATAACACAAATGAATTTCTTCTGCATCCCTTGATCATTAGCTGGTAGATTCCCTAGACTCATGTTCTATATGAACATATGTGTTCATAGATAATAACGGATAAGTTAAGGAACAGGCATCTGTGGACAAATGAAATACACACAAGTATAACACTAAACCAATACAGACGAACATATAACACTTACTAAAACTGACCAAAATATGCGCTTGAGTTTTAAGGAATATATTAGAAATATTTTTAAACCTATCCTGCCAGATGGAGATGTAAACGTGGATGGATATCACATAAAACAATAAATCCCTTAAAATGTTTAAGAAAGTAAGAAAATTAATTCGGCAGTTTGGCAGCTAAAGTATGGTACACTCTAATACGTTTCGGTGGGCACGAAAATCTCATTAATTATTTTAATTATGTAAATTTAAGCACGAAGACTGTGTTGTGCTCCATATATATCACATATACTCGTAACTATCTAAATTCTCTCCAGATGGCTGTGTGTTACCCATACAAGTTTTAGCTTTTGATCTGTTTTACAGAGAGTTATCTTGAAGATGACGCTTTTAGTCGGTTTAAACAAATCATTGATAAGTTATTAATTTTAAAGAAATAAATTTTTTTATCAAACAATTAAATTAAAATGCAAACTGAAACCCTAGCCTAGTGGCCCACATTTGTTGGGAGAAGAGGGACAGTGCGAAGGTTTAAACAAAGATCCTTCAGCGAACGATATTTAGTTTGCAATTAGAAGGCTGTAGCAACGGTGAATAATCTGATCAAGTTGAGCCAATAATCACTACTTAACTGAGATTCGTGGTTTTTAAACTGCATATAAAATATTGTTCGATAGATAACAACAAATGTCAACAGTTATCTCATCATAGAAGAGTGACATTCTGTCACTAGGTGAAATCCTAGAATTTAAAAATGTCCACTCGAAGGCCCACTATTATCAAGATGTGTTTATTTAAGTTTGGAGAAATACACTTTAGTACATCTGGCGCGATATTGGCAAACTGTTTATCCTGTTTATGCAATGAGATGGCCTCACGCGTTGAAAGTCGAGTTGAATTCGGCTATGTATTGTCAACTCTGTATTATATGTAATTAATATTGTTATGGGACCGAATAACAACGAATGTTAACATGTCGTGACGGGGGTATTCAAATTTCACAGCTGTCGCAAGACTGTCCTGCTAAGGTTATATATATTATATATTTGAGGGTTATAGCTTTACTGTGTCTATATCGATCAATATCTGATCCCAGTTAACTTGCAGGAGCGTAGCCTGTTTTATGGTAAGTATAGTTATCCGTAGACTTCGTATCGATCGGACTTCTTAGATGCTTTAACGGGATATATTTGTCCTCACAGGAAATAACACTGCGCACGCGCAAATAATTATTGATTATGAAAAGTCGATTTAGGGGGCTTTGATATTAAAGATTAGATTGAACTCTTTATATTATATATACCCAGGGTAAAAAGGGATAGATCAAACGCTGTTATTAGTGAAAAGGTATTTCTCTGTTCAACAGCTTGTGGGAAGACCTATGAACAGTTTAGGACGCTAAGAGTTTATGCAACTCTGGTGTTGTCCTTAAACGCTGCGGGCTTTTAAGTTTAAAAGAACGTCACCGTTAAACTGGAAAAACAGCTATTTCTCTATGATATATTTAAATATTAAAAAGAAGTCACTATGGCGCATGCAGGTATGTCGACCAATCAACACCCATGTAACACATACGAAGAACATACTAACAGTCTGGCAAATTTGTTAATAAATAAATAATAAAAAAGAATAATAAATAATCAAAAACAACCTAGATAAGTCATGAAAATTAAAACATGAGTAAACGTAAAAAGGTTGAAGGCAATTATGAATGATCTTATATCGATGGGGTTTTTCGTCTTAACAAGTGTGTTCGTTAGTCTGGGCTTCGTTTACGCCAAAATAAGTCCATGTGAAAGATATCTAGACGATAACGTACAAGGTTTTCACATTCACGTGAAAGATGACTAGAGAAATGGGTGTTTCGTTTGTCATATTGAAATACATGAAGAATTTTGCGCTGCATTGCATGCGTCTTTACCTGGTTACTAGCTCGAACCCAATGAATTCCACGCTTGGAGCAGCTTAATCGAAGTGTCTCTTGTCACATTTCTGGATCAAATATTAATGACAGTATAACACAAATGTTAAACGTTTCTAGTTTTTTGTGAGCAATAAAAAACTATATCTGGTATTCACCGTACATCTAGTATAATACACTTTCATAACCATGAGTTTACAAAAGAGAACGAACAAGATTGAAGGTATCTGTTGACTGTTATACAATCCAACGAGGTACATATTCGCTTCTAGATGGAAGTCAGCGATGGTGCTATAATTCCTATGGAACCGTATTAATAAGGACAAAGGACATCAAAAGATTTATCCCTGAGTAGCTTGATTGGAATCCGTAAACCGGTTTAAACAATACCGTATAATACCGTATCAAAGTTACATTCAAACTGACGCCTTTGTCGATTGTACCGCACAAAATATATTTCTAAAAGCAATTACACTGGCACAGGGATGTAGATCAATTAAAATCGAAAAATCATCTTATGTTCTAGATAACGCCCATACAAAATATATATACACTATCCGAGCTGATGGCAGGCTGAAGTTTAATGTCAGGATCCTGTTGATTTACAGTAGGGTTAAATTTACAATCAAAATATCGAAGGCGTTTACAACCGCGGCTATTAAGTACATTTTAGAGGGGTTTCTCCTTCAACTCTGCCATAAAAAAGTACTCATTATACCTTTGGATCATAAAACATGACCCTTAATTCGTTGATGCATTTGGTTAATGTACTCAACAATTTTAAACTTAGTGGTATGGTCACGAGAGACGGGACCTCGATGGAAAGCATTGTTGACAGACTGAATGCCCTCCTTGATTATATGTTTATTGTACATAAAGAAAGAAACTTGTGCCTGCCTTTAGCTAGCAAGCAGTGTCAGAACGAATATGAACTTGCACCCAAGTTCACTGAGGCGGCCAATCTTTTTCTGGCCAAAATACATTTACGTCAAGGAATACGATACATTTATCAACCTAAATTTTAGATAACATTAAAAAACCTCTCGGTGTTAGTAAAAATTATGATGACTGTTTGCCATTGGTCTGAGATTTCTATGTGCTGAAATGTGGTAAGAAACAGAAAAACAATTTGCTGTTATATGATTACTGCCCTGGAGCTGTCAAACCTACGGGGTAACATGCAGCGTTTTGTCATATCTTTGCATTGCCATGTCTTGTCTTTGGCGCCTGCGTTTGTCCTGGGATACAGTATGCTGTATCCCAGTATCCCAGGTTTGTCAGAGTGAAATAGCCTTAAGTGACATGAATGCATCATGTGTTTCTACCAAATATAATATTTTGTAGCTTGTTTTAGAATAGTTCTATTTTCTCGGCTCAGTCAGATGCAACTCAATCTCATGTATATAATCCTTCAATCCAGTATGACCATTATAGACCTTTCCACGGGGCACACTCGAGAGAGTTGATCCGGAAATGGTCCTGCTACAGCGAGATTAAACCAACATCAAAGCAAAGCGCAGACTGCCAAAAGTCGGACACTTGCATACATTTACAGCCAACAACGGCTTAAACACAAATCAATTCATTTTATTATGAAAAATTGACAAATACGGTGACAAAAATATGAAAATATGATTTTATATCGAGCGAATTCTTTTTCACATATGTTGAATTGTTAATACAACATCAGTGTTGATAGCAGTGGCACAAACGTTATTTAAGAGATTCTCATATTGGCAATAAGTTGTCAGCAATAACAATTCTAAAGAAATTTACTGTTATCACATCAGATAAAGGGCAATAAAATAACGTATTGTACAGAGAGGTGTGAAGTTATTCCTGTACATAAGAATAAATCATGACACGTGAAAATTCGTTTAAACCAGTTAGTAAATCGTTTTAGTTTACAACTCAAACCAATAAGTTCAAATGTTATCTATGCGGCAAATGCTAATAAGAAATGGCATGTCTGTAACTTAACTGTTTTAAAGGTTTTAACGCCCAATATGTCCAATCGTATTGCAGTCAGAAAACGATGCCAGTTTGGGATATGCACTTATAAGGGACCAACGGATATGGACTTATGATATACCAAAGCACAAATCTATTTATTCACAGAGACCTTTATGCATTGTTTTATCCTGGTATAGAATACAGTACGCATATTCACCGAGCCAATTCGCTGCTCTTATAAGATACAACATTTAGAGTTTCCATTTGCTGGTCGCGCCATGTAAGTATAGTATTCCCGGATCATATTCGTTTATCTAATCAGGCGCAGTATTCATAGAGCCCATTTGCTGCTTTTATACAACACAACATTTAGAGCGTCCATTTGTTGGTCTCGCCATGTGGGCACATTATTCCCGGATCGCATTTGTTGGTCTAATGAGACGCAGGCATTTGCTGCTCTTATACAACACAACATTTAGAGTGTCCATTTGTTGGTCTCGCCATGTGCGCACAGTATGTCCGGATCATGTTCTTTGGTCTACTCAAGCGCAGTATTCATAGAGCCCATTCGCTGCTCTTCTAAAACACAACATTTAGAGTGCCCATTTGTTTGCCTCGCAATGTGGGCACAGTATTCCCGGATTGCGTTTGTTGGTCTTAACACACTCACTATTTATAGGGCCCATTCACTGCGTTTATAAAACACAACATTTACAGTGCCCATTTGTTGGTCGCGCCATGTGGGCACAGTATTCCCTGATTGCATTCGTTGGTCTAATCAGGCGCAATATTCGTTGAACCTATTCACTAGTCTTATTAGATACTGCATTTAGAGTACCAATTTGTTGGTCTCATTGTGTGGACCCAGTATTCCCAGATCCATGTATCAAGCACAATATTAATTTAGTCCACATTCATCAACATGAGTTGCTCATCATTCAGACTTCTCCGCATTTGCTGATCACCCAGTCCACATTCGTTTCTCTTGTCAAAGTGTCCACCTAGCCAGCCTTCTTTTCCCAAACATCTAAGCCAGGTTCAATAGCATTCATTGCTCTAATCTTAGTTTTTATCGACGCCCCATTCGTTGAGCAGGGAATCGCTGCTTTTATCTATCGATGTCGATTTTATTTTGAAAACTATGTCTTCATTCCGAATTATTCCCAACTGTTTGTTGTATGACAAGGAAAATTTTATTCAAATTGAAATTTGTGTCTTTCAATAGATAAACGATGTCATTTTTACAAAACTGTGCTCTTTCTGTTTCAGTACTTTCAGCATGACGAGTCATACGTTTAGTGGAACTTGACACATATTTACCTTGAATCTCTCTTTGGAAAATATAAAGACTTAACCGAACGAATCACTGGACAAGGAACTCGGACGAACGTTTTGAATTTAGTGACTTATTGTGGCTGTTCCGGTGGTTTGTTCAAATCTTGGAATGGCACGGCGGAATTCAGTAGACCCCAATGTCAAGCAGATGTTCAAAGCTTGCGATTTAGATGGCTCAGGATACATAGAGAAGTCTGAATTGGCTGAAGTTTGTTCGCATTTGTCTAGCGACGAACTAACTGATGTGTTCAAGGAACTAGATTGTGACGCGGATGGCAAAATAAGTGTTGAGGAATTCGCGCGTGGGTTCCAAGGCATCAGCAGTTCTTTGCTGAACATAAGCAGAGCTAAACGTCGACAGCGATTGGCCAGTCTGAAGTCCGAAGACAAGGATAACCCGGATGAGGAATATGTGGTTAGTTTACACGATGGACTTCATGCTCTATCATGGTGAGTCTTTGTCTTTTTTTAATGCAAAATTATTATCAAGGGCTGAGTGTATCTTTGACAGTATGTTTTTAGTAGAGACAATTAACACACAGGTTTATAAAAACAAAATTTGTAACCGTGAAATAAGGCTTAAATTCTGAGTTAAATTAATCAGCGTTGAATTGTTCTAAAAGCAATTTTCTTCCAAGAAAAAAAGGATAATAACATATTTGAAGGAAATAATTATCTTTTCTTGAGGGATTTTTGCTATTAGTTATTGACGTTTTTCCTCAAGGTGTATGGACTTTTATGAGCGTCCTGCAAACTCAAATTGACCAATCAGAACACAACGAATTTGGTTGACGGATAATAATATTTTATATCAACGTATAGGTTGTTATCTGATGACCTAAACTGGTATATATAATATATACCTTACAAAACTTGGCGGCACCCATCTCTGTGATGTTACATCAATATTTCAGTTGTATAAAAATGGGGTCTTCATATGTTTACCTGACAAAGTTTAACATAAGTTTAAGATATGTTTTTTCTTCTCAGTTTGTGATTGACTTTGGTATCTTCTTTGTGCTTTTGGTTAATAAGAAGCCAGGGATGCTCCTGCTCAAAGCTTATTTGAATTCCGCGCGGCTATTGATGTAGAACAGCGTTTTAGCTCATATGTTAACCCATGTAATTGCAGCGGCCTTTTCAACTCTGTGTTATTGAAATATTGACAACAAAGCGTGTGTAAGGTGACAGCTGGCGCGTCATCAATACTAGTGACGTCATAGATCAATACTGTACAGGATCACTTTAAGGATATTCATGTTTATCATATAATAATATTAACTTTAAGCACCATATTGAAAATTCGGACAATATATGCACTCTACATGTAGTATGACATTCCGCCTACAGATTGTCCGGCCTAGTGGTACAATTAAAATCAGTTAATACAGAATCGAAGGGAAAAACTAAAAAAAAAAAAAAAATATGTATGTAAAATTCTTTGTGTACAATGATGTGTTGTGTAAAAATGAAGTGTAATATATAATCAACTCTAAATTTACTGAGTTTAACGTATATAATATATAAAGGTTGCCAAACATAAAACTATATTTTCTAAAACTGTTTCTCCCTTTCAAATTAAAAGTACTTAACGCCAGAAAGCCAATTAATAAAAGAAAAGTTCAATATGATTTTTTTACTAAGGTATTACGCCACACTTTCAGGCATTTCTACAAAACTAAGTGACAATCAAACAATATAATGTTATAAATGTATTATCATTATAAAAGTAACGTTAACAAATAGTTCTAAATGTGGGCCGTGTCTCAGAAATATTGAACCAGCATACTGTAGCACATTGACCACTTGACCTATGTGGCTAGATGATTCGGGCAAAAACATAGAAACAGTCAGACAAAATACTGGCTTTCTGTCGGTTAACAGTATAACATTAAAACACAAAGGCAGTCGTCGAAAATTAAATTTCTTATGAATGTAAAGCGTATCTATAATTGTTATACCGTGATGACAATGCCTGTAATTAACCATACTAAGACGGAAATCAAATAATCGAAATAAAATAGGGCGTAGCAAGGCACCATGTTTAGTCCAGTTTTATGAAGATTGGTGAATAGTGTTGTAAGCCCTACTTGAGTCACACTGCAGTTAGGGTTACCATCGCCGTAAAGTAGACTGCTATAGGCACATCTAATCTGTTCATATAAGAACAGCTTAAGAACCCGCCCAAAGACTTTCCGCTCATTTTCTGAAAAAAAGACCCTATTAATTTGTAGTTCAACCCTACAATAGCGGGCAGTTAGAATCAACACCGAACCAGTCTTCACCGCAATCGAAAATAATCGTTTCTCCTTACGGTTTAAATACAGGTGCTGTTTAACTATATTATTATAGCGCCCGAAAAGCTGCTTAGTTCAGAATTTCTAGACGAAAAGAGGACTTTTGATTCTCGGAATTAAATTGTTTAAAAATTTATCCCGAAAGTTCAACGTTTACCTAAACAACAGTATTTTTCTAAAAAAATTACGGAAATTTCCCGGATGAGTTTTGAAGTTTTCCTTCCTTGAAAAGATAGGCGTATATAAGTTCTATAGCTTTATCTAATGATGTCACTTTTATTTTAATACCTGTGCGCAATAATTAAAAAAAAAAAGCTATTCACTGGATAATTTGCCGATAATAACACACCTATATGTCCAAATATGCATAAAACAGGCATATTTAATCACTTTGGTATTCCTATTGTGTTTCCCTTAAATCCAATAATATTGACCTAATTTAATACCACGCACATTTTATTAACCCCTAGCTGTATTGATCCACACGTTTTTATGAGTCATATTCAATTTTTCCCAACAGCTGTTACATTTCTGGCTATTATCCGACAGCACATATCATGTTTTATATAGATAATTCTCAAATGTAATTATTTCAATTTATCTCGGCATCTAAATGGTATACAATTATGGAATGGTAACGGAATTCAAATGGCGGTTTTTCTGTATTTCGTGCATACGGAGATAACAAACAGTGTTGTTTGTAAATCTCACCTCACCAATTTTATCGGTTGATTGATTGGTGCATTCTGCCGTGATCAAATTTTAAAAACTTGTATGACTGCGATGCACCCTAGGAATAGATCTAAATATTTAAACGAGCACAAGTATAGAATGTGAAGTAAATTGTTTTGTTGGAAATAAATTTTCCTCCTGTTGTATGTTAAGCAATACAGGGAACTTACTACATTTGAAACTTAAATGCACAGTGTTAGAGGGTTCAATTTTTGGGCGAGACACAAGATGTGAAAAATGAAAAAATATAAAAAAATAAGAAAAGAAAAAAATCGCCTGAATTAATAATTGGTCAAGCAAATAAGCTCAATGGCGTATCAACCAAACCAATTGAGTGAAGGTAACCACAGCCGGATGCCACCTCGGATGTAAATGAACGTCACCATTATGGTATGTATTTTATTTCAAATCAACTGATAACATAGTCTGCGTTTTGAAAATTATTTACTGTAGCCGTTTGCATTCGATTCAGATAATAATGTACTGCTAACTAAATTTTCGTAAGCCAAATCAATTTTGCTAGGTGCAAATACGGGCATGTGTGGACAGTGGGAATACTCTGTTGTGTGTATTTAGTGGGCATACTGTGGAGTGTGTGGATAGTGAGCATACTTTGGTGTGTGTTAACCGTGTGTATACTTTGGTGTGTGTTAACCGTGTGCATACTCTGGTAAATAGTCTACCGGCGAACAAAATGTACACGATTTAGCTGTATATTGAGCGTACTGATGATATAGCAATAAATGAGGATCACGTAACCACTCTCGACGTCGCTGGTTCTAAACAATGATAAGGTAGACAACAAGCACAGGAAAGGATGTGCAAGCAACGTACGTGCAAATTTGAGAGAAAGTCACCACACCGAATCGACTCCGTGTTGCTTGGTTAGGGTTGGATCGGTTAACAAAGTTGTAATCTATATGATGACGATTTGTTAAAAAAATATGCGCTCTTAGTCCTTCCATAATAATACCTATTGTTTTATACGATACCCGTATATGAGGGTAATTTTACAGCATATCGGTTAGTTATTCTGGTAAATGTTTCGTGGTATTATACCATTATCTTTCTTGTCAATAATTATTGAGATGTGTTTTAAGAGAATAAAATAATGAGCACAGTGGAAACAAAACATTTTTAGCCCACCATCATCTGATGGTGGGCTTTTCTGATCACTCTCATCCGTGGTCCGTCCGTCCGTTAGTCCGTCC
>JARFOD010146746.1:0-12757 GCA_031763545.1 Mopalia muscosa | reverse complement strand
CTACATGGTAACGCACAAACGTTCCTTATTATGTACTAATAAATACGCGCTCAGCTGCTCTTCCTCTACTACTAATGAGTTTGATTATTGTGATTTTTCTATCCAAAAAAAAAAAATCAGCGAAAAATCGGATATATGTTTTGAGAGGCCGGCCATAGCGGCGGACCAATTTCACCCGTCACCATCGGTTGAGATTGGCGGGGACGTAGGGCTAAGACGAAGGAATTAGCCCTATTGATTGTGCTACTGACGGTTGTGTATTCCAACAAAAATTGACATCAACAATATGTGAAGCGTTTCCATAAATATGGGAAAGTTAATTTCATCCAGTGCTAAGTAAAGACAAAATTAAACGATACTCTGCAAATAAACTGCCCTTAGCCAGAGGGCTGTTTTTTAATGTTATTTTTTTTTTTTAGTAACGAATTGTGATGCCTGGTATATTTAATATTTCTATGTTCATAAATTAAGTTTATTTGGGTCCCGTATACAATTTCAAGAATTATATGGAAACTATTAACGGCCAGATACCCAGTTTAAATGCCCAGCTAATGGCCCGCTTCTATAGTCTTTCCATCCTACCGTCGCACATGTAGGCCTACGTGTTCTTATCCCAAGATACAAAACTATCAACCGAATCCAAGCAACGAAGATAAACATGTTTGAAAAACTTATTTTAAAATATGTTTCCCTTTCAGTTTGAGCTGTAGGCCTAATTATATGTAGCGAAACGTTGTGTTCTATCACAAAACAAGAAGTGGTTATCCAGAAATTGTATAATTATGTTATTCCACTTCTAAATATCGTTCAAAATTTATACAAATTGGTATTTCAGAGATATATAGAGGCAAATCAATGAATATAACCACACCTATTTTGCGCCATATACTTTTTGTATTTGTGGAGTTGTAACATTTTCATCCACACCTGGTTGGGATATATCGGGGTGCTGGGAATCGCTAGCTGCCTTGAATGGCTAGATGCTTTCACCAGAGTTACCATGTGGCTCCATTATTTGTTGTTCGGACTGAATCAGAACATGACGCAAACAGTTTACCCACCCAGGAAACTGTTCTGACAGGTAAGGTTTAAGTCGTTCATAATGGACAATTTTAGTCTGTTTGTTACTCTTAATCTCATATAGAACAGGACCAAGAACTTTCGAAATCACCATCGGGCCTTGCCATTTATCCTGAGTGGCCTACCTTCTTAGCCATCGATGAAATGTAAACTAGATCTCCTACATCGTACCCTTTACTGGTAGCATTTACATCGTACAGACGTTTCTGTTTCTCTTGGGTCAACTTTGTTGCCGTTCTGGCCGCCTCCTGTGAAAGGTGTAATCTATCCTTTAGCTTCCAGAGATAGTCGTGTGTATTGTCCGTTCCCGTTAATGTATGCGGATCCTTAGAAAGAACATCGTAAGGCTGTAAAACCTCCCTACCGAGCATAAGCTCATTTGGGGTGAGCTTTGTAGCCTGGTGAGGCGTACTTCTGTAAGCCGCAAGAAGCAATGGGAGATCTTCGTCCCAGTTCTTTTCATTACGCTCAACATAACATGGTATCATTTGTAAAATGGTTCTGTTAAGTCTTTCCACTTGCCCATTCGATGAGGGATGGTAAGTCGTCGTGCGTGTCCTGGTGATTTTAAAAAGGCGGCAAATGTCAGAAAATAATTGACTCTGGAAGTTGCTGCCCTGATCTGTATGTATTTCGAGGGGTGCACCAAAACGTGAGATAAACTCATTTATGAGGCGCTGAGCTATCAACTCGCTTATCTGGTTGGGTAGAGCATACGCCTCTGCCCATTTAGTAAACTGATCAACGACAACCAGTATGTAGCGATTGCCACTGTTACTTGGAGGGAGTGGGCCAAGGACATCAAGATGCAATCTGTCCATTGGGACCGCCTGAAAGTATGGTAGAAGCGGACATCGTCGGCGCTTACAATCTTTCTTGGCTGTGCCACATTCTTGGCACCCTTTAACGTAGTATTCAACAACTGCTGTGATACCGAGTGCAAACTTTGCTTCACGCGTTTTAATGTCCTTCCAATGCCCTGGTGGCCGGGGTAAGGTGGTGAATGGCACATGTCGATAAACATTTACATCAAACTCCGAGGGACAACCAGTCGCTGACACTTTGTACCATTACCGTTTATCCAAACATAGTACAGCACTCCACTTACAAACTGAAATTGAGTAAAAGTCAGCCAATATTGACGAAGTGCAGGGCTTTCACACCGAATTTTTGTCTTGGTTGGAATTTTCTTCTTTTCCACCCATTCTGACAGTTTCGAAAGGTCTGGTTGTGACCAGGGCAGCAACTAGATTGTGAACTTTCCTGCAGTGATCACATCGAGCATGGTAGATTCTTAACCGATGCCCCAGCGTTGTAGCAATCACACCTTTGTTCCCCCAAGAATGTCGCGATAGAGCATCTGCATTTCCATGGGAATGACCAGAACGGTGTTGAATGTCAAATGATTATTGGCTAAGCTCTTCAAGCAATCTGGCAAGGTGACCTTGTGGTGCCTTGAATCGAAATAACCATGCCAGACGTGATCCGTTCTTAGTATGAATTTGCGACCAAAAAGGTGATGCTTGAAGTTGCTACAAGAAGCAACAACTGTAAGGAGCTCCTTGCGAGCCACGCAATATTTTTCCTGTGCAGAATTAAGTCGTCTACTTCCAAAAGCCACTTCTCTTTCAGAACTTTCGTGTGATTGTGACAGGACAGCACCTATGCTACTGTTATTTGCGTCTGTGTCCTGTATAAACACACCGTCTGATGGGTAGGCCACTATAGGTCCATTTGTCAGCAAAGAGTTCTTATCAGAACCCCATACAAAAATTTTACCCTTCTTTGTGAGATAATGCAATGGGCCGGCGATCTGAGCGTAATCCCTAATGAAACGTCAATAGTAGTTGGTCAATCCTAAGAAGGACTGAATTTGGTGTTGGCTCTGGCCAATCTTCTACATTGCGAACAAGGCGCAGGTTAGTGTGGATCCCGTTTCACTCACAACATGTCCTAGAAATTCGACCAATCTATTATTTCGTGCATATATGCCTCGTTCTTTCCGTCCTCTGTATTTGTACGTCGCAGTTACTCTCCTATGTAAGTTGTAGTTTGATCTTGGACCTCTACGAGTGTTCCCAGGTTAGTGTTCTTTTTCAACCGAATGTTGTCCTCCATTACATTTAAAATCCTGACTGGTATCTGGCTGCTGGTTTCCACAAGAACAGAGCCGACAATGAAGTCCATTTTGAAGAGAACTAGAATCCAAGACAGTTATAAGTGTTATTACATTGCAGTGAAAAATCACAAAATGTGATTTTATGCACTGGTAAATAAAAAATAAAATCAGATTCCAGACATGGTATTTCAGGCAAACCACTTAACCTCTGGAGTGGGAAAAACTTCGGAGATGAATATAACACCAGAATTATGCGACAAAACCTTGCAAACATTTCATTGGACCAGATATAGTACAAGAGGCAATAGAATAAGGGCGATTTATGTCAATGTTCTTTTTCGTCTCACTTGGGATGATTTGTTTGATAAGGGTTTAAAGTCTTACTCATGCATGGGTATATTCACCGCCATATGCTGTCCGAATTCGTACATTTACGAATTCGGACAGCATGGCTGTGCTTGGCGATTTCGAGCAGATAGACCGACCAGAGCGGATAAAAAGTGGCGTACATTGCTCTTGTAAACGTGCCTGAGAAAGACTGCAAGGTAGATAGTGGGGATAAATAGCATGATGCAAAACCTAGTGCATTAAACAGGCGGATCAAAAGACAACTAAATCGGCTTACTGGTGCACCAAAATAACAGTGCATCAAAGAGTTATATTGGACCATTTCAAACTAATTCTTCTGACATCAATTGAATTGAGTCCGATAACTCTCTGGCAGAACACCATTATACCATTCAGAGAACACAACACAATTTATACTTCTCAGAGTGTGTTTATTACATAAAATATATATAATAGAAAACCATAAACTCATAAACCCATTCCCCAAATTAAACCAAAGCAGGGTTATAGTAGGCTAGAATACCTTTAAAATAAAGCTAAGTGTTCACTATGGGCATACCAAAATAAAAAAATAATATCTATTAATTTGCACAGTAATTATTAAAACTAAAGCATTTCCAGTTTGACGACCATGCAATTAATATTACTTCCTTGAATCTGTTGTTAAAATATAATCCAATGCCTGATGGAGCATAAAGGACTGACCTTTACCTTAATTATGGTTCACACCACCCAGCCGTAAAGTCATTGCACCTAAAAGATGTGATTCCCCACCTTCCATACCTGGGTAATGAATAGGCTAAAGAATAGGCAACATGTTAAGTGGTGGTGCACAGCCAGTCACACCAGTCACCAGGTTAGGTGTTTTGGACAGAGAGTGGGTCACATCCAGTCACCCAAGTCTTGGTTATGTGTTTTGGACAGAGAAAGATGCATATCCAGTCACACATGTCACCTGGTTGGGTGTTTTGGACAAAGAGGGGTGTACATCCAGCCATTTGGTTAGGTATTTTGGACAGAGAGGGGTGCACATCCAGTCACACAGGTCACCTGGTTGGGTGTTTTGGACAAAGAGGGGTGTACATCCAGCCATTTGGTTAGGTATTTTGGACAGAGGGGTGCACACCCAGTCACACAGGTCATTTGGTTAGGTGTTTTGGACAGAGAGGGGTGCATATCCAGTCACACATGTCCCCTGGTTAGGTGTTTTGGACAAAGAGGGGTGTACATCCAGTCCCCAGGTTATGTATTTTGGACAGAAAGGGGTCACCTGTCACCTGGTTATGTGTTTTGGAGAGAGGGGTGCATATCCAGTTACACAGGTCACCTGGTTAGGTGTTTTGGACAGAGAGGGGTGCACATCCAGTCACACAGGTCACTGGGATTGGTGTTTTGGACATAGAGGGGTGTTCATCCAGTCACACATTTCACCTGGTTAGATGTTTTGGACATAGAGGGATGTACATCCAGTCCCACATGTCACCTGACTATGTGTTGTGGACAGAGAGGGGTGCACACCCAGTCACACAGGTCACTTGGTAAGGTGTTTTGGAGAGAGGGGTGCATATCCAGTCACATATGTCAGCTGGTTAGGTGTTTTGGACAGAGAGGGGTGCACATCCAGTCACACATGTCACCTGGTTAGGTGTTTTGGACATAGAGGGGTGTACATCCAGTCACACATGTCACCTGGTTAGGTGTTTTGGACATAGAGGGGTGTACATCCAGTCACACATGTCATCTGGTTAGGTGTTTAGGACAGAGAGGGTTGCACATCCAATCACCAGGTTATTTGTTTTGGACAGAAAAGGGGTGTACATCCAGTCACACGGGTCACCAGGTTGGGTGTTTTGGACAGAGAGAGGTGTACATCCAGTCACATATGTCACCTGGTTAGGTGTTTTGGGCAGAGAAGGGTGTACATCCAGTCACACATGTCACCTGGTTAGGTGTTTTGGACAGAGAGGGGTGCACATCCAGTCATCGAAAGTGAAACCTTTTTTACCAGGAGGGCTGTGCAGTCCCATGATAGATTTATTGGACATTCACCACCGTCAAATTAATTTTGCTTAGTTTTTTTTAGGTTTTTAGGTACACTTTGTAAATATGGGTCTCTCCACATTGCAACACACTGAACAAGCATCCAGTTAGCCAGAGTAAATTCAATCCCACCATTTCATTATTTCTCCATTCATACTGACAAACTGGAAAATATATTATCTCTTACACATGCACTACATTCAGTTCAACAATTTTATTGCTGAATCAAAATGTTAAACATTTGTTTTCCTAAGACATTTAAAAACCTAGAAACATAAATGCATGAATTTTGTTATTCTAATTTTAGAAAAATAAATCATCTCAAAATGAACTATGATTTATTAAGGGTTGATTGTCACAGTGCTTACTGGTTGTTACTCAAACAGGACTCTAACTCAGACATCAATAATGAGCAGTTTGTGTGTAGAAATATTCATCTTTACGAAATAACCAGTTTTCTATTAACAAATAAAAAACAAAAGCTTAGCTGTATACTATTACTAGTAATGATAAAGAAATTCCACGATACCATGGAGGAGTGAAATATATATTACTTATATATGTATCAAACAAAAGCATAACAATAATTATTGATTTCAGTTAATATTAAATTTGTAATGTTTTTAATCATTTCTTCTTTCAGCTTCTTTTATAGATCAGGAAATTCTCAGATAAATAATTTGAGAAAAAAATGAAATAAACAGATATAGGTGCAACACTATAATTCAAGCTATTAATCATGTATGCAGCAGTATATGTGCATATATAAATAAATTTAATTCAAATACTACAATAACTTAATATATCCATCAGAAAAAATCATAATAAATTATTTTATTTCACAAATAAAAATTTGCAATATTTTCTAGGTTTAAAATGTTCCACAATATAGGAAAAGAATTAACATAAATGCTATGGAGGTAATGTACCACCAAAAATGTAACTGGGCACCGATTCCCAATATTTCTCTGTCAGGCTAATGAGACTATTGATATCATATCAAGTTTTATACCCTTAAAAAGTCCAAGAAACCCCAAAAAATAGTAATGAATGATATTTTGTTTGAATTATTCAACTTAATTTTTCTTTATAGAATACTTAATTTTAGCACTTTTGGGTTAATGGAATTTCATAAAATAATTTGCAATTAAAATAACAGTGGGGTTGACCTCTAGGTCGTTAACTATATAATTTACTAAATCTACCATCAACTCTAATCAAAATGTTGACCTAAATGATACCACAAGTATATACATTTTATTTTACAGTAATGTCCCAACAATTTAAAAAAAATTCTGATTATTTTGTTTGTATCTTTTTGTAAAAAACAAAACAAAACAAACATGAATACATTTCAATAATGCAACTAATGAAATCTTGTCAATATATCCCTTGAAACCCAATTACACTATATAATTGTGTACTTCAAAGAAACTAAAAGGGAGGTAAACACCTTATAATGGCACAAAATATTTCACACCTTTCATTCGACTTCTAGGTACAAAGACTTCTAGGTACAAAGCGGTACAATTTTATTTTACAAGCAAGTACCTGGAAGTAAATGAGACCTGTATATCTAACAGAGAACAACACTCTCTGTGAAGTGTACAATTAGAACAGATGAATAAAACCACAGGGATGATTTAATGTTCTGCATAACTCAAATACAGTATTTACTGTAAGCTGCAGATATGATATTTGGACCAGAAATTCTGACCAATTAACTTACACAAATTATAAATATATCCATGGTAAAAATATAATATCCATAATTTGATAACATCTATAATCTTAAAACTTTAGACATGATTTGAATATTTTACTGATATGAGATTCAGTCTATCTTTGGGTGGGTGGTTATAATAGACCCTTCTGAACTCAGTTCCATTGACACTGGGGTTTGGATTGTCTGCCCTTTGCTTACACTCTCCAGACCCTGAAGAGAAAGAAACTAGAAATTTATATATCAATTAAAAACCCAAGAATTACTACAATAATTTGTAAGAACCTGTTCTTTAATACTGGGTGAGGTCACTTAGTTGAGTAAAAAATCCATGACAAACTTAACCTAGGGTGGCTTTGATAAACTTAACCTGGCATCACCTTGGCAGGTTAAACAGCATTGATGAAATTAACTTGTGTTAATTTTGTTGAGTAAAAAATCAGTATTCATCTTAACCTGATATTACTGGAAAGATTATTTGTTTGCTTGTATGATAGAGTTTTAACAACTGGCTTCACAGAAAAGATCATTGAGAGAAAATATCCGGTGCAAAGAAACTTAACAAGTAAAGTTGGATGGAAAAAAGTCAAACTAACCTCTCCAGAATATGAGACTAATGGGGAGATCTCACACACGGGAATATCAGCAGGGGAATGTCTAGAAAGCAAAACAAAAACATTTACAGGTGTGCTGAGATTCTGAAACAAATAATCTAAAAACATTACCTAATCAAATAAGCCACCATGCTGTGTATTACAATCCCCCTTTTCTGTTCCATTGTGAAGTTATCCCAATCTTGACTTTATTCTGATTTAATATGAACTGTCCTAAGATTCAAAGACTTGCATTGTCTCTGGTTATATTTTTTAAATTAAAACTTGGAAAAGTTTCAAAAGTTCAAGAATTTGTTTGCTATTTATTATACTTTATTATATGTCACGTTAAGCAATATAAACTTTTGTTTGCAACAGGATGACTCCAATATGGGCTCACAAGTGAGTAATACAGTATACATTGAATTGTTCACTGGAAAATAACCACAGAATATAACGTGTTTGACTTTGGTACTTGAAGCTTCTGACAGAGAATTTTGATTCATTGATTGGTGGTTTTGCTCTGCTTACGGTTATTTCACTTATGTGACAGCAGTTTATTCCAACTGACAATGATGTATTGTAACATGAAAAACTATGTATAAGATCAAAGATTGATTTCTGTGCAAACTTACCCATCTCCGGTGCCATTTGACTGATTCACACTGAAAGAAGAGGACATTGATTGATTGTTTATTTGATTTGGGTTTGACACTGTACTTAATGTAATTTCACTCCTATGAGGGCGTACTAATCCAGTTGGGTTAAGAAAACCACCACAGGGCGTCATACAACAACATCACAAACAAATCACCTTCATATTGCCCCTTAGCTCTGAACATAGCAGGGCAACAGGATGCTCCCTCCACAATAACTTAATTGATTGATTTGTTTGTTTGATTGGTGTCGTACTAAAGGGTATTTCACTTTATGAAGACGGACAAAAATACAGAACATCACAAACAAATCTGCTTCCCATTAGCTCTGAAAACACCAGGGCAGTAGAAAGTAACCTCTTTCTCGCTTCTTACGATCGACCGAGGAAGCCGAGAGAGTATTCCGCAGGGCTATGGCCCACCCGCTCTTAATTGCATTTAATTGATTGAAGAAATAGCTGTGAATAATTCTCATGTTGATAGAGCTCTTACCAGTAGTAGGATATACAGATGGTCAAAGAGGGCCAATAAATTAACAGTTTACCATTCAGTTGGAACACATGGCCATCACATCCACAATTCATTAATGGGTGTGGATGACTGTACTCAAGATTATTTCACTCATTTAATGGTGGTAAACATTAGCTTTAAGCTGTTACCAAGCAAACAACAGTACATTGTTTCAAAGTGAAATGTAACATATATGCTCTGTAGAAAAGCTGATGTACTCCATCAGTTGTAGACAATTGCATGATTCTGCTGTAAAACTCACTCAGCTGCCTGTCTGTATATATGAACAAATGTACTTAAATACCTGTCTTTTTGTTTGGGGTTACCTGAAAGCAGTCCAGAACTCATGAGAGACATTATTGAGATGTGGCCACAGATGAGAGCAGACAATGGTCATCTGGAGATAGGTAACCACTTAAATTTACCTGTTGGTGTCTGTTAAGGGAGTTCCATCAGGTTTGACAAGTTTTGCTCCGGCTGCCCTGAGGAATCTACTGTGTAAACTGTACAGTGATTGACGACAGGTGGTTGGGGTATCCTTAGCGGCCTCATCAGCATTCTTCAGGGGAGAAAACTCTTCCTCTCTTAAGACTTCCCACACGGCGAAATTGCTGTCACATTTAAAGGGAAGAAGGAACGAACACAACGGGTGGCCAAAGGATTTAGGTAATTAGCAAGAGACCACGACCACAGGGATTGCGACAAAGCAGGGTTAATCAGCAGGTTGAGAAGCAAGAGGCAAAGAGGAGAAAGGGCCAAAAGAAAAAAAGAAGCAAAATTAGTCTACATGTTTATATACCCATTAACAGTTAATATTCTAATACACCATATAACTAAACCTACATGCCAGGGCTTCATAGACGTCGATTTTTAGAACCAAAATTTGGGGATATAAAATAATTGAAAACTGAATAAAGACTGCCAAAATAGGACGTAAAAAAGAAAAACTGAATGTCAACAAAGCCATCCTTTTATAGAAGATGGAAGGTGAAGAATCACACAAACTGGGTTATAATTTTTTTTTTTTTTAAATTTCCATGAATACTGCGTCAGAATTCTGCATTGTCATCTTTAATGCCATGGTTAGGTTTTGTTAATAGGTCGATCCATCAAACCTAGTTTTAGGCTGAATTTTCAGGCCTATGCAAGTAAACTTTAACACTAGCTACAGGTTCACATTTTTTTTGTAACAAGAATCGTTTTGACAGACGCCAACAATTATTTAAACTTTATTTTAAAAAGAATTGCAAGGCTCATTAATATCTCCTTGTGAATGCCTTGTGACATTTTACTTCTGGGTCATAAAAATACATGAAAACTCAATATTCACTGACAGATTGGCAGTAAAAACCTATATAAAAACAACTGAAATTGGAAACATTTTGACTGCTATGAAGCCCTGCATGTATATACATAACAAAAGCATATGAAAAAAGTTTCCCAGAATCAAATGTTGTAGGTAAGTATAAAATATTTATATGCAAGTATTAATGCAAATTTAAAAATAACTTTTTTCACACAATGGGCATTTTTCGGGTGTACCCAGTTACTGTCATGTTGTAGTCAAGTATGGATTGAGAGTTCTGGGATTTTTTATTGGAGTAAGACCTCAACAAGATACAGGTCAAACACACAGCATGGAAGCTTGGTGCAATAAGACAAAGTGTTTATTTTTACACAGTAGGATTGCACAACAAATCAACTTCCCAGTTCCCTCTGAGAGCACTGGAAAACACCCATCAAAATTATGTACAAAACAACAAGTTCTCTTGAGTGCAAAGACACTTACAGGTTGCTTAAGGGTATTCCACTTATCTGTCACTTATGTACTTCATCAGTAAAACATGACGCAAACACAACCATTAAAAGTGACATTCTTTCTATTTTAGAAGTCTAATGTTCCTCCATTGCTAAGAAAAGACACTATCACTATGCTTTAAGTATACTAGAGAGACATGATCTTCAACTTTACACTTACAATATATACAGGAAAATTGTTAAGTGTACAATAGTAATATAGCCTCAAGTATCTAGCTTATAGAGGATGGAAAACATCCAGGTTAGCACTAACATGCATGTTGTCACTAATTCTGCAAATCATGAAATTGAATATTTTCACTAAATGTGCATGTGTATAGATTCAATACATGTTCATCAATAACTGGGCATGTGTATCAATAATTAACATGTTATCAATAAATGTGTATGTGTATCAATAAGTGTGCATGTGTATCAATAAATGTACATGATTGTGTATAAATAAATGTGCATGTGTATCAATAACTGGGCATGTATATCAATAAATGTACATGATTCTGTATCAATAATTAACATGTTATCAATAACTGGACATGTGCAGCAATGAATGTGCATGTTATCACTAAATGTGCATATGTAGCAATAAATGTTCATGCGCATGTTATTAATAAATATGCATGTTTGTAAATAAATGTGCATGTTATCGATAAATTTACATGTGTATCAATAGATGTGTATGTGTATTGATAGATGGGCGCAGTGCATGTGTATCAAAACATGTGCTTGGTATCACTAAATGTGCATGCTATCACTATATTAGCATGCATGGTTTGAAGCTCAGTCTAATAGCACTCACTCTGATGTCTTTTAAGTGGTATTTATAAGTAGAAAATGCATATAGGGTGGAAAGATTAGGTTCAGATAGCAACTTAATTTAATGAATACTAAAACAATATCTGGAATAAGATAGAAAGGTAGATAGATGAAAACTATCTCAGCAATGAGACAGAAGTAAAATTCCACAAACTTAAAAGTTGCTATCCATGGTGAGTCTCACCATCCTATACACACTCTACTGACTCAACTAGAAGGCTATAAGGTAAGCAGACACCTTCAACCTAATCTTTTAGATTGTATTATAAACACGTGAATAGTAAATATATGCAAAATAAAATATTAAAACCCCATCTTCTTGAATTCTACCTGGCACCATAGCATGCAGTCAATAATCCCATATAATTAATCTAAATGGGTTAGTCATGCCTATGCCCAAAAGATAACAGTAATTCCATCACCTATTAAACAGCATACTAATTAGCATGCCTTGCCACAAAAACTTTTCTATCTCTGAACCAAAAATTGCAATTGAAATTTATAAAATAATTTAAAAAAATAATAATAAATGAATACATGTATCTAGATGAATTAATCCAGTTTTACACCAACGGTTGCAAAATAACTCTTGTAAGCCTTTTTTTGATTGTTTTAAATTTATCATACATGCACAAAATGTACAATTCGATTCAAAGCTTACAATTAGATCAGATGGGAATTTGGTGCTGAAAGTATTATTGCATGAATAAATGTGCAATAAGGTGCAACAAAACTGTCAAGTAAAACGAACACGAAACACAAATCAAGATGCGAGTTTTAGTTTTTCTTGAAATACTTACGTGGCAAACTGAAAGACGTCAAACACAAATTTTTCCATTTTCATGCCATTAGGTTTTGTTGGTTTATGTTCAACTCCGTTGTCATCTACATAAGGAATCTTCTTCTTTGCTACATGATGACTCAGTTCATTCTCATGGTTTCTTATAAAAAATACATCAAAAGGAAAATTAACTCTTTTGGTAAACAAGAGATCCATGAATGGATCTTGACGCCCACACTGTTAAGATAGTTTGAAGAGAAGAGTCTAAGAGGGGAC
>JARFOD010146735.1:0-12758 GCA_031763545.1 Mopalia muscosa | reverse complement strand
TTTATGATGGCAGTATACTCGAATTACAAATACATGTAGCTATACTTAAAGTCACTAACACAACCATGAAAGGAGATTGATGGTTTGATTGGGGTTTAACATCGTACTCAAGGGTATTTCACTTATATGTCGACAGACTGTACACTTCTCACAGTTTCTTGCCTTATTACGGTGGAAAACTGGAAGGAAACCTCGTAAAAACCAACCCTGTGATTGCGGAAGCCACATCGTGAGACTCAGTCATATACCTGAGAGTCGACAGAAAGACTTGATCCTGTGAACGGTACATCGAAGTAGGCATGCCATAGAACGTGCAATCGCTAACCACAAAGCCAAGGGACTATCATATTAAAAGCAGTACCTACTAAACTTTTAACTTTATACCCTGTTTAAAAACAGAAACTTACAATTGGTAGTAGTGCTAACATTTCCTCTGTACACGTAATAAACATCCTTGCTATACTAACACCCAACCATTTCAATACTGAAAAAATAAACAATACACAAACATAGGATCAATTTCAAACATGAAAGTTGTGATAAAGTTTATTAGTGTGTTTGCTTCAGTGCCTTAAGATATTTTGCTCATATGACAGTGAGCCAGCCCAAAGGGTGAATGAAAACTCCCTTGACCCTACTGACAACAGAGAATAGACAGGACAATCACAGGGAACAGGACAATCACATCCCAAACAGATTGGCTTCACGTTGCCCCTTAGCTCTAAGAGCATCAGGGCAACCTTCATGTTTTGACAAAGCAAAAGAACACAAAGTTCGTCAAGTACAATTTCTCTTAACATGAATTTTTTTTTTCTCAAATATATTGTAATTGGCACAAACAATATTTAAATAGATTCTAGTTTGTTTGTTTGATTGGGGTTTAACGTCGTACTCAAGCGTATTTCACTTATATGACGACTGATTGTCCACTTCACACTGCCTTATTACGGTCGAAAACCACCCACGCGATTGCCGGAGTCCCAACATGTGACTCCCTCGTATACCCAATCTCAACATCACTGCCAACACACAGATTGACAGAGCTAAAGTAATAGGCTAATCATTTCTCCTTAGCTCAGTGATTTGACCAACCACATGTTGAAATTTTAACCTACACATTGATATAACATGCTTTACATACACATTTAATGAACTGACCTGTTTTACAGAGTCTGATAGCAACTTTTCTCTCCTCACTCTCTTCTTTGTGATTCTCAACTTCCAGTTCTTCTTTTCCACCAGACTCTTCAGGGCTGACTGTGAATGAATTACCCATTTCAATTTGTTATTATGTTTTAATCGTATGTATTTTACATATATCTACAGGCTTATGTTAAAAAGCAGAATTTTATCCATAATTAGAGTATGAAAATATTATATGGGGAAAGTCATGTTAAGCTCATCTACATTGTACAACCTATTATAACTCTTTAACAAATGTGTAAATTGCACAATCTCTAAATCAGGATGACTTTAACACACAATAACTGCCTTATTTCAAACATAATTTATTTCTGATTGATTGATTGGTGTTTTGCGTCATGTTAAAGGATATTTCAACAAGAATTGACGCTAGCTCGACCAAGATGTGAAGCAGTTTCATAATGTTGGAAAGATAATTTTCCTACAGTGCTAAGTAAAAACAGTATTGCCTCTCTTCCCTTAGCCAAAGACTTATTGCCATTAGACGACTTAAACACACATTACTGTTTTACCTCAAAACTAATTTGTGACCATTGGAACAATTAAATAGTTATCAAATCCTGCTGTTTGTGCCACTTAAATTTTTTAATTTTACAAGAAACCAAATGTTTAAATACCTTATAATCAACATACATTAGGATTTTAAGACTATTTCTCTTTAAGGCAATAACAAATTTTTTTTTTTTGGCAATTTAAAAAAAATAAATAAATTATAACAAAAGTTTACATTAAGTTTACTGTCTGGTCAAGAAATGACAGTTGTTTTCAGCCTTGCAACCAAAGTCTTGCAATGTATTGTATATGGCTTGATTGTGGGATCCAAAGCTATGCATTATAAGGTTATAGATTATAATACTGATATTCGTTTTAGAACTTATACAATTTATGTGATCTAATTTCTGCATTTCAACGAGAATGTGACATTGAATTAAATTCACTTTGCTAAGAAAGTGCACCCTGATCAGCCAGGAAGTACTGATTACATGTAGGTACATCTAAAATGAGTTGATTTTATATTTGTGATGTATATTTCGACCAAGGATAGTTAATAAAGGTTACCTGGAACTGCGTCTGTCTTGACGTTATTGAGAGGTGTGAAAGTTTTCAAAACTTGCAACTGTGGTAGAACAAGCTGAAGGAGCTGTTTTCTGCTTGGAGTTGTTGTTGGGGAACCACCGGGCATGACATAGTCACAAAGAAACAGGTTCGACAATAAACTGTAACAGAAGCATTTCTTCTTTACTTTGGTTTGTCAATAAATATCTAATTTTGTCTTATGCCATAGAACAATTTTAAAACTTTTAATATCTGCTTGAAAACTTCCAGATCCAATAGCCAATAAACAATCACAATGAAACCACACAAGGTAAGAATAAATACAGATAACTTCCATTCCAACAAACTGTTGTGAATTTAAACTAAAATTTGATTTAGAAACGTCCCTTTTTTCAGCAGATAATAAGATCCACTCTTTGTTTGAGAAAAGAGGTAAAAAGATCCATTATAGTGTCCCCAAATTACAGCAGCCGATTTCATCAAAATTTGTTGACTTAAGTGAAAATTTAATTATTCCAAACAAAATATATTAAAAGCAGCCATTCAACTAAACAATCACCAAATACCTTAAATGACCTAAAAATTCGTCTTTAAAATGATTAATTTTTAAGTCATTTAAAAGACTTCGAAGCTGTGTTTGGGAGGTGTCAGGATTTCTCAGAGAACATAAATTTGTTTGTTTAGATGCTATAATACTTTCACAATTATATTAAAGGTAACAACTGTTATTAAACGAAATTTGACGTGATTGACATTATGTTTAATATGTTTAGTGGAGCTGGCTTCTGTGATACAGTGTCACTGTGCTTACCTTCCCAGTCTATCTCGGACATTCTTATAAGGATGAGCCAGATGAGGTGAGAGGTATTTGAAGAACTGTTGCAGTAAATCTGGAACCCTCCATTCTTGTTGTAGAATAGCATTCTGGACAACATATAACCGACTGTGGACAACAGAAATAACACAAGACTTGAAATATCCTATAGTAGCAAGGATATTTTTCTTTTTATATTAACAAACTTGCACAAGCCGGTGTGTTTTCATAATTTTCCTAAGCTCATACTCCAAAAGAGTATCTCTACATAAGCTAATAAATGACAACCAAAATGGCTGACCAGTTGTATACTTCTAACCCATATTTAGTAGTACGTATTTACAATATGTATTTGACAAACAACTAAATTGTTGAGTCCAATTAATTACTCAATGGCCAAAATTCTAACCATAAGGTCATAATGTGCTTTAACTGACCTAGCATCTCCAAATGAACTTCCGTCCCCACAAAGTATTGAATCCTTGAGAAGACGAAACATCCAGGTCAGGCGTTGAGGGTCGCGACTCTCCTGAAGACAAAAAAAACATTTTATAGTCAGAAACATTTGGATGTTTGAATGGGGCTTTACTAAAGAGGTTATTTTTAGTTTTGTTTGTTGTTTCCTTGTTGTTTAACGTCGTACTTAAGGGTATTTCACTTATATGACAGATTGACAATGTCACAATGCATATTACCTTACTACGATGGAAAACGATAGGAAACTTTGTAAAAACTACCCTTGTGATGGCTGGAGCCACAACGTGTGACTCCCTCATATACCTGATGATAAACAGACTCGATCCGGCAACAGTATATCAAGGTTATTTTTGGCGTTAAATGTGATAATCAAGGGTGTTTCACTTATATGATGATCTCGTCTTCTTTACAATTTTCCTTGTCTAATTTCGGTGGAAAATTGGGAGAAAATCTCATGAAAAAAAAAAAACATGATTGTCGGATCCCGGATATAATTTGGTGAATAAGTCCCCTGGTTATTCATCTTGGGTCCAGCGTCGCAAAGAGAACTGAACAATGTGGAAGGCAATGAATGTGCTACAATTTCTATGCATCCTCATTATTTTGTATAAAATAATTCCCTACAAGGTATGAGGCAGATAAAAGATTTAGCATGGAGCGATTGGTGGATATCTGTAGGTTTGAAAATTGTTTGTTTGTTTGATTGGGGTTTAAGGTCAAACTCAAGGGTATTTCACTTATATGACGACGGATTGTCCACTTCACACGGTTCCTTGCCTTACTACAGTGGTAAATCTAGAGGAAACTTTGTAAAAAAAAATATCTCTGCGATTGCCGGGGCCACGTCACGTAACTGATGGTAGACAGGTGGATTCCATTCAGTGAACAGTACATTAAAGTTGGATTAATAAGTGCACTTGCTAACCACTAAATCTGAAATCCTTGTTCTTGTTAAACAAATTAGTTAAAACAAAGTGATGACATCTTGGCACCATAATTAACTTACACAGATAATACTGTAAAATTTCCCCCAGTCCTCCATCGTTTCCACTGTGATGTTAGCCAGTGATTTCTTTAGGATTCCACTAACCCACTCCTGCAGGGCACTTAACTGAAACATTTTTAACACAGTTTTAATGGAATAATATATACATTTATATGATGAAAATGTATTGTGAATTTTAAACAGAGAAATATCACAAGTAGTACAAGCTCCATGTGGATGACAAATAACAGAGAGCAATACGAGACCAGACTTTTTGACATTTATGATAAACTATGCTGTTAATTTGTATACCATGGAGGGAAATAACCAATGTGACTTCCCTGATAAATTTTGATAAATTGATTTTTGTGGACAACCGACCATTTCTAGAAGATGGGTAATAACAGAAAAAGTAGTGAAGACTGCCACTATTTGTTGCTTGGGCCTCAGGATAGATCATTGATAACTTAAGATAGCCGTTAGAGTGGATAACGGTGCTTAGAGGATATGTATAGGCGTTGCTCCTGCTAAAAAAAACATTTTTGATTATTTGTTTGATTGGGGTTTCAAGCATTTTTCGCTTATATGATGAAGGCTTGTCCACTTCAAACTGTTCTTTGCCTAAATAGGGTGGAAAAATCAGAAAAAACTTTGTAAAAACCACTTATGCGTTAGATGTAGACTCGATCCCGTGAACGATACATCGGAGTAGGATTAGTAAGCACACTAGCTAAAGACTCGGTCACGGCCTTGTGCCACAATATAGATTCAACACAAAAGCTGAATCAGTTGTCATGGGTTAAAATGTGCTTAAAATTTAAGCTACACAAAATTTCTTCAGATTTTGCTTTCTGTCTGTTCAGCTACTACACCTACCTTCTCGTATGGCCAATGTTTTGATCCCCGTATAATGCCGGCCAGTATCTCCATGGCACATCTTTGACTGCTCTCATGTTTCTCATGGCTCATGTCTGTGATGAGGCTTTCTATTCCTGGCTTAAATTGTTCCAAAAACATATCTCCAAAGTTTCGGAATAAACCCTGAAAAAAGATATAAGGAATACTAATTAGAATGTTAATGTTTCTTATTCGATGTAGAAAATTTGTGAAATATCTGGTCATAACATTGAATTTTTCACTAGTAAGAATTAAATTTACAAACATATTTTAAGAAACAAAACAAACACAGCTGTTGACATATTGCTTCCCTACCATGATTGATCGATTGATGTTTTATGCTGTGGTTAACAGTATTTCACTTATATGACAGGGGTGTATTCCAACACTAGCACAACCAAGATGTGAAGCATTTCCATAATGTTGGAAAAAATTAATTTTCCTTTAGTGCTAAGTAAAGCTGGTATTGCTACTTTTCAAACAAACTGCCCTTAGCCAGAGGGCCCCAAATTTCGAGCTTCTGTGTCAATACTGTCTTGCATAGAAAGATTCACAGTTAATTTCCCTCCAGTGCTAAAAAAAGACAGTACTGCTATTCTTCAAAGAAATTCTTCTGATTTGAGGTGTGCTTTCCTATGCTTTAACACGGATCACTCACCTCAAATCAGAAGGCCTGCCTTAGACATACAGCTTTCCCTACCTTGAAGAGAGTAACGTTCTTGTGGTCAAACTTGTCTCGTCCCTTCTGTACTTCCATGGATAGAAAGCCCAAGAGTTTGTCTACAAACACCTTGTCACTGAAGGATGTGTAGACAGCCATTTCACAATCTGATAAATCCTCAGGAGTACGATCTACTTTGGGTTGCTCGTCATAAGGTGCATAAACAGGTAACTCCCTGTTAGTGTAAGAAAAAACAATCATTCATTAACACACTATAAATTCCTATGGAGAAATAGACAGGTCTTCATTTAGATTCATATACAACTGTTCCAAAAGCATGACAACTCCATGACTGGACCATGTTTTAAAAAAAAAATGATAATATTTCCTAAAATATTAGTCCAACTGTAATAGTGGAAATTTCAATTTGCACAAAATCATATGAAGTTAAAAGTATGACATTTTTTTTTTTTTAATTATTTGAACAAACCCTGCGAAAGAAGAAGGCCTAACACAGTGTCTATAGGGGCACACACAGATTTATACTTATTTTAATCTATGCAAACAAGCAAAAACTAGCACATTTATTTTCTAGTGCACATGTTTAATATTTAGAAAAGGAAAATGTTTACTTATGGGCTGGCCATGCTAATACGATAGGGCCATACCTTAAGAAAACAAAAATTAGCCAAATGTGTTTGTCTAGTTTAGTTGATAACTATCTATACACATTTTAAGTCAACTAAGGAAAAATGGTGAAGGAAGCAAGATGAAGAATAGTGTAGGACAGACAAAACATCCCAAGTGTACCTTCTCTGCTCTAATCTTTGTTTGCCCATAGGGTATGTAATGACAGCGGACACTGAGTATGAAAGGGAAGCAGGTCTTTTAATCTGACAAACTATGTTTTTATGTGTCACTGGGAAATACTTGTCAGAGAAATTTCAATTAAAAACTGGTCTCACTAAGATGTGTTTAATAAACAAAAGTATAAGTTTACCTTGGCCACTGATAATATCCCCAGTGTGTTTTATCAACAAATACTGTTTTTTCCCAAGCTTCTTTTGTTAGAGGTTCATCATTTTTTGGATATAAATGCCAAGAGTTATCTTCCCTTCCCCCTGGGCAGAGGTCAGCACTTGGTTTAACACCAGAGACATCGGCTACATTCACTTTCACTTTCTTATGAGGTCTTTTCAGCTGTTTCTGCATGGCTGAAACAACACCTAGACAAAGCTGGTGACAAAAACGGAAATAAAAAAAATTTGCACAACCAAGATGTGAAGTGTTTCCATAATGTTGGAAAGTTAATTTTTTAAGTAAAGACAGTATTGCTACTCTCGAAACAAACTGCCATTAGCCAGAGGGCCCCAAATTTAGAGTCTTTGTGTCAATGCTTCTTGTAAAGAGAGATTCGCAGCTTTCATCTGGATGAAAATTCGTGGTCAATTTGCTGGGAGTCTGTATCTCAGTAGGTTACTGCAAAGGCCTAGCTAGCCATAGAGCTGATAATAAATATATTATATTAAAGGGGACTTGTTGATATGAACTGTCAGTCTAGGCAATGTGAAGTAACAGGACAAGGGGTGTAACTCCAACAGAAATTTTACATGAATATTCTAAGAGTCTCGGCTCCATAAAATCAGTATTCATATCAGTGATTATTGGCTGCACTTTCTGCGGACTTAACTGATAGAGGTTAGTTTCAGCTTGCTTTTGTTATACTATATCTGATACCAAAACGAGGCAGTACAGTAGCGGCTACTTCTCAAGAAATTAGGATATGAATTTGCAAAACTCAAGTTATTTTGAAAGACTGTATGTGTTGCAGCAAATGTAGTATATTGGGTAAGTAGTAAAGTAACAAGGCTATGTGCATTTAGTTAGCCATATTCCTTTATACAATTTATATTCCAGTGTAAAGTTAAGCCAGTTGAGGGAAACCTTATAAAAGTGACACCCCCTATCTTATTACTATACATTGCCTAGAATGACAGTTGGTATAAATGAGTCCTGATCTGAACACATCTCCACAAAAAGTCATTCAATGACACAAATATTTTATTACAAAGATAAATTTTTAAAATTCATGAAAACATTAAAGTTGTTTAAACAACTGTCGTCTGGTGCTCCTTAATCCAAGATGGAAGAGAAGCCATGTGACAAATAAAATTGTATAAAATTCCTACTGTAGTGACATCATCTACAAGCTAAACTCTCTTGCCAGAGCAGTTTGGGCTGCATGGCTTCCAAAAGTTCAGAGTAAAAAACAAGATTGACTGATTGATTGGTGTTTTACGCCCTACTTACTTAAGGGTATTTCACTTATATGACAACAGTTTATTTCAATAATAACAGACTAATAACAATATGTGTTCAGCATTAAAACTTCTGCTGAGCTACAGATACAACACATTACTTACCCTTCTAATACGGATGGAGTCATCTAAAAGTTTCTTAACATAAAGCTGCACTACTTTGGGTGGAGGAGGGACATCATGGCGTAGTAATATTGATATCAACTCCATGGCCATCTCACTGAATTTCCAGCGACTGTAGAAAATAAGTTTATCATAACAAGACATGAGAAACAGATTGTATGCCATTTCAACAAACAGAATATCACAAACCATGTACTTTGGAAGCCATTAGTTGAAATCAAATCACATATATTGATTAGATTTCAGTCAATAAAATTTTACTGTTATTTAAGTTTCTTTTAATTTACCGGTGGATTTCTAGGTTAAAACTTCAAAATGTGTAAACTCTCATGCAAAAGTTAGCTTTAGGCAAAATTATGAAGCCACAAGTGACGATCTTTCTTCTCCATTCTTACATATACTACATGAGACAGCTGATTGAGCTGTGCTGCCAGTAAATGCCTGCAAGCATTACACAACAGGCTCACATAACTAGATCACTAATCGTTTGTGAGTAATCAGTTAGCAAGTTTGTAATCAGTTATTGAATTGTTTCAAAAATAATATATATTTCTTTTAATTAACTCACAGCTGTCCTCCTTCAACAAGTCCAACAAGATCATCTATCAATTTGAAATACAACCTGCAATTAAACAATTATGCCATTTTTCACCCGTAAACTAAACCAGAATAAGAATAACAAAATACGAAAAGGTTTTGTGTGAAGAAAAAAAGGTGTTCAGAGTTTAGTTTCTTTTATAGTCTTGATTATCAGCGTCTTTATTCGAATGACACCTGGCAATCACTGAACAAAATTATTGTGAAAAGGAGACAAGAGTAATCAAAGGGCATGTTTACGAGAGTAACGTACAGGCTATCTGTAGTGTTTCTGCTCTCCTCTTCTTTCAAAGCATCAGCCAGTTGTTTTTCTGTGGGCCAGGAAGCTGAATATTTGGGAGATGGGGACTGGATCAACGTCTTTGCTGCCAACAAACTCCTGTCACTCACCTGAAACAAGACATTCGGTTTATTGATTGATTGATTGATTAGTGTTTTAGGCCATGCTTAAAAGGTATTTCCGTTATACTTCAACAATAATTGAAAAAAGACACCCAAGATGTGAAGCATTTCCATAATGCTGGAAAAGTTAATTTTCCTCCAGTGCTAAGAAAAGAGAGTGTTGCCAATAATTAGGTTGATTGATTGATTTTCCAACAATAATTGACACTAGCATAACCAAAGATTTGAAGCATTTCCATAATTCTGGAAACTTTATTTTTCTCCAGTGCTAAGTAAAGACAGCATTGCTGCTCTTCAAACAAACTGCCAGATGGCCAACAGTTGATTGATTGATTTGTGATTTACGCAATGTTTAAGGGTATTTTACTTATATGATGGCAGTGTATTCCAACAATAATTTACAAAAACACTACCAAGATATGAAGCATTTCCACAATGTTGGAAAAGTTAATTTCTCTCTAGTGCGAAGACAGCATTGCTACTCTTCAAACAAACTGTCCTTAGCCAGAGGGCCAAAGCATTAGGGAATACTCATTTATTCACTCAGTCGTTTCTGTTTTGGAAGATGAAGATATGCTTTACTCTACAGTTAAGGTTGTTACAGTTTTAACAAATGTTAACTTACATTTTTAGTTGATAACGGGGTTATTGCTCAAACAGATAAATGATCAAAGCTGTTCTTATTATGATATTGAGAACAAAAACAGCCCTTTATGAATGTCTTTCTTTTATTGATGGCAATACAAATTTGTTGAGTGAATAGCTTAGGATAAAAATAAAGCATTTTGTAACATTGTATTGAAAGTTTATGAAAGTCTAATCCATAAGTAACCGCTTGATAAAATACCTGTGAATGGATGTGTACAGTCTCGAATGTCTTGCAGATTTTGTTCATGATGTCATCGATCACCTTCAGAATGGAAGGTTTCTCAGAATGTTGGGCTTTCACCAGAGCTGGCCAAACCTGACCAATTGTCTCCCAGTTCTTTTTGGTAACCAAGGATTGTTTCCCATTACTTATTAACATGTACAAAGAACCCTGGAATGGAAGCCCAAAAAGAAATTATTACAGTTTTATGAAAATAGTACCTGTTAAGTGGTGGGTAAAAAAGACATGCAAAAGTAACACCTTTCCTTCACTTTTGAGCAGAGCAAAAAAAAAAACCATTAAAAAGAAAAGAAAAAAAAATATATAAATATATGATTAATGTCACGAGTGTGGCTGTTTACTTTAAAGCATTTTCCACTTTAATTTATTTGGCTGGGATATGTGGTACAAAAAGTTTGTCCACTCATTTGATGATATATCAGACCAATGGGTTGATTTGATTTGATTGATTGGGGTTTAACGTCATACTTAAGGGTATTTCACCTATATGACGATGTGCCAGCCCAATGGGTGAAAGAAACCACCCTCGACCAATGGGGGAAGGAAACCTCTCCAATGCCTCTTGCAAAATGAAAAAAAAAAAAAAACGAAAAAAAACCCGAAATCGACATAATCACAGGATGTAATACAATGACATCACAAACAAATAGCTTTTTGTTGCCCATTACCTCAGACAGCATAAAGGCAACCACCGCAACATTTTTTATAAAACATGTACAAAATAATCAACATAAAAAAAAAGGAACCTTGGCCCCACATGCCCTTAATATTTGTTCAAAACATATACAGATTAATTCACACTTAAACCAATCAGATCAAACAGTTAAATGTGTGGAAACTTGGCTTTACCTTAAATTGGTACTCCGCTATATCGGGGTCATTTTTCAGACCGTCTGTTATGTTCTCGAGTAAACATCTGTAGGCATACGGGAATTCCCGGAATCCCATCATCAGCGAGGCTTGGGCCTTCTTTCTCACCTACAATCACACACAATACAACCAATGAAAGTTAATGGAACAAAAACATATCACATGTACAATAAAGACTGTGCCAATATGAATACTTTTTTAACAGTTATTATGCAAAGAAAAACTTCCTAATATGTATAAAACCCTCCCACAAATACCCATTTTCATTTACAAGAGGAAAAAATTGCCCACTCCCTTATATATCGGCTCATTAATACATACCAATGCCTTAGTTACAATTTTTGTTTGTTAGTTTCTATTACATACCTTATTCCAACCTAAGGGGAATTATTTTTGTGGTACATCTGTACTATACATTGTCATTATCTTTTCTAGCACTATCTGTAGGTTACACATGGCAGCTCAACATTAAGGTATCGGGAAACTTATCTCTGAGGGTTTTACTAGATACTCCATAGAGTTAGAACAGTGGGCTGGGTGTGCAATCGGTTGGTTGGTTTCCAAAATCAATAAGTGTTTGGGTATATCTATACCGCCACTAATACATTCAGTCACATGACAGGTCTTACAAATAAACATGGTCAGTCATGCTTAAATGAATTGTCTCGATAAATTAGATAAATAAAGATTGATCATATCAACATGTTCATCTTTAGAACCCCTGTCTCATCGGCTGTCATTGTCAAGCCCAGCACAAAATCATGTTTTCACCAAATGTCAACCCATAACTGACATTCTTACTTACCTCACTGTATCTGCTTCTGGCAAGAGCCAGCAAGTCCTCCAACAACACCTTATGAGCCTCTGTCACTGTTTGATTGACACTAGATAAAAGTCTCATCTGAAACAGAAAAGATTTTTTGTTTGTTTGATTGAATTTATCTCCTTATAGTAACATAGGATGACCTCACTAAAATGACATAGCGCCAGCCCAGAGGGTGAAAGAAATCACCCTTGACACCACTGGCAACAAACTAACACAGGGCAGGTTAAACACAGGATGCAATACAATGAAATCACACATACATCGGCTTCATGTTGTCCGTGAGCTCTGAGAACACCAGGGCAACATACAGCTCCCTCCAACCACCATCAACACAGAAAGGGATCATTTCTTTTTTTTACAGTAAACCTAAATGCTTTTGTTAATTCTTTGCTTATTTGAATTTGATTTAATACCATTGAAACAATCATGTAAAGTATTGTCTAGACCAGTAAAGAAGTTAAATAGATGTTTTGATACAAAATTCAGGTATCTACATGTAACTATCATGTTTATCTTCTGTAAACATTCATGTTTTATAACAGTGAAAAAGATTTGTTTGTTTGTTTGATTGATTGGGGTTTAACGTCGTACTCAAGGGTATTTCACATATATGATGACGGATTGTCCACTTCACAGTGTA
>JARFOD010146724.1:0-12758 GCA_031763545.1 Mopalia muscosa | reverse complement strand
CCCCCCCCCCTTTTACCTTTCCAACTGCAATGGGTGGCGTTATACATGAACCTGTGAAGATTTTCTTCAATGACAATAAAAACTTTTGTGCTTACTTACCTATTAGTATATATAAATATAATTTATAATTTAAAAAAAAAAAAGATCATTCATCTGGCAGGCATCGAAACTGAAATATTTGGCTTACATTACCAAAGCCCTAGCGAATGAACTATGTATACAATTCTGTAAATCAAAATAAATATTGTCTTTTTAATGGATATTTTTTTATGTTTTTTCTATGCTCACAATTATATGTTAACAAGTTACTGTTTCTTACTGTCTCTAATGGAGGGCGAGAGACCCAAGATCTGGATTAAAGAAACATTATAACAATCAGTAACCTTCATCATGTTGTGATGTTTTACATTAATGCAGGTTCATCGTGATTTCCGCCTGTGGTTGACCAGTATGCCCAGTGACAAGTTCCCTGTGTTTATTCTGCAAAATGGTTCTAAAATGACCGTGGAACCCCCAAGAGGAATCAAGGCAAACTTACTGAAGTCCTACACTAACCTGAATGATGACTTCCTTAATGCATGTGGAGAGAAGGTAGTAACTTCAATACTTCTTCAAACTATAACAATAGTTCGTAATAGTTTGAAAAATTTCTTATAGAGATTCAACTTCTTTTAGATCAAGAATATTTCACTGATAATTGTAATATGAAAACAAAAGTTACTACATATAAATAATGCAAACTATGCATTAAAGGTTTGGGTAAAAGTTCACAATTTTGGGTTTTTTTGTCTCTGTTTTGCATTCAATGATTGGTACGCATTACAAATATGTTTTGGATACATACTCATTCCCATTTATTTTTGTTTTTTTGATCAGACGGACGACTTTAAGTTCTTGTTGTTATCACTGTGTTTCTTCCATGGTACGAGTTTGGAGAGGCGTAAATTTGGACCTCTTGGCTTTAATATACCCTACGAGTTCACAGACGGTGATCTCAGAATTTGTATCAGTCAACTGAAAATGTTCCTGATGGAGTATGACAAAGAGGTCCCCTTCAAGGTTAGCTCAACATTCCAAACTTTTATTGAAGTTATTGAGCCGTTTTTGGTTTAAAACCAGACTTAAAACCCTATTTTTGAACATTTAATTTTCAATGGTAGAACGTGTATGCCCAATATTGATGAACAGAAGTCATTTTAAAGGGGTTATGTATTATAAAGTGATTTATTACATAGAGAACTAATTACATTGATGGCTCTGTCAAGTATTAAAGTTATTTTGGTCTGTTTGATTTTGATTGACTCCAAGTATTGAGTTTTAACGTGAAAAACAATTCAGAAAACACAATAATGTCATTCGGCTTAGATTGGCGTCTTTATGCAATGATCCTGGCACCACTGTTATGTAAGTGAAATAACTTTTAGTATGTCTCAATTAAAACTAAACTTATTTTAGGCTGGTGTTTTCTTTATCTTTAACTTTAATCACTAGATATATTTGACAAGTATCAATGTGGGTGATTGTTTTGTTTGATTTAGGTGTTGACTTACACAGCTGGCCATATTAATTACGGAGGTCGTGTGACAGATGACTGGGACAGAAGATGTCTGATGAATATCTTAGATGACTTTTACAATCCAGTGGTTCTGTCGGATAGCCATACTTACTCAGAGTCCGCTATCTACAGACAAATAAATCCCTCTATGGACCATAATGTAACTATGTGATGCTTCTCAACAAGACCTTAAATCATTACATCATGTAGTCAACAACAGAGATTGACAGTTTAATTGATTTGTCCTTGAAAATGAAAATAAGCAGCTTTAGTGATACTTAATAATATCTGGAATTATTTTCCACATGTGCACTAAATTTGTACATACAAACCCTTCAAAAATTACTCGGTGTACAGAGTTGAAGATTTTGGAATCCTAAATCAAGCTTCAAAGCAGTTACTATTTTGATAAGAACATCCTGTCGTCTTCAATATTCGTGATCAAAATGCTGATTTTTTTTTCAATGAATAATGAATTTACTCTCCTTACGGGCTAGTCTTGTAGATGTATCACTATTATCTTATGGGACACATGGTGTGTTGTTGGTTTCCATGGGAACTGAGACATTGTTGTGGTTGTCTTTTGATGTGATGTTATATGCTCTTATAGAGTTTGTGTGTGCATAATCATGACTTTATATCTGTGGTGTGTTGTGTCTATGGACAACTTTAAGTAAGTTAGTATTTAAGCAGGGTAGTTCGTTTAAACAGGATAAAGCAGAGTGTTGTGAGGGAGATTTCTATTTTCCTGGTGCTCTCAGAGGTTAGCAGCAACATGAAGCTGATCTGTATGTGATGTCCTTGTTTTGTTTCCTGTGATTGTCATGTCTTTTGTCTTTTGTCATTAGCTGTGGTGTCTGGGGCAGGGGGGGTGGGGGTGGGGGGGGGGGGGGTGGTCCTTCACCCATTGGGTTAACATGTCATCGTTTTAGTGAAAAAACCTTAAGAATGGCGTAAAACCCCAATAAATTAAACAAACAAACAGGATAAAGACATTCTCAGTCAAAGGCTGCTTGTCAAGGACAGTTCTGCCTCACACGACTTTCTCATTTATTGAAAAGTGCTTTTCATTTTGTCAAAAATAATTTGGCTGCGCAGTTTTTTTTTTTACGTAAACTTAGTTATATTTGTAAGTGTTAAATTAAAACTGATTTATTCTTCATGAGTTATCTGAAAATACAATTCTCTCAAAATAAAAGGTTAATGTATAAGCACTTCCTCTTGATTATGCCTTCGGCAGGTCTCTAGAATTAAACAAAATAAAATTGTTCTTTTCTAAATGTTTAATTGTGACATTTTTAATTTCTTTTTTATTTCCTTAAAAAAAAAATAGGTCATTACACACTTAGTTAAGTCTGTGTTACACTAATTTGACACTCACCTATTGAAACCATGCATTAAAAGTCCTAAATGTTGAGGAACAAAGATTGGGTGGCTTTTTTTATTATTTTTCGTTATTTTTTGTCACACCGCTTATATTATAGTGGACATTATGATAAAAATAGTAACAAACATTAACCTTTTACATTTTAAAGTTTGGCAACTGTCTTTTTTGTTTGTTTTACTTTCACTTATGAAACAATTTTTGTAAAACTTCATGAAGATTGTCTTCCTTAAGTGTGAGTATAATATGTGTGTGTTTTGTGTCTGTCCTTACATTTTGGTATTGATCGGTAATTGAAGCTTTTGTTCACCTTAACAACTCTTCTGATAACAAGTCTATTGATTAAGTTAGAAATTCTACAAAGATTATGAAATAATATAATATTATTATAGATTTTGTCCATTGTTCTACTAACTGAAAACCTTGAGACTCAATTTGGTGATTTCAAACCGATAAAGTTGTATAGATAGCCTTTGAAGTGATTTACAAAAAGCCAGACTTATCTCACGGGATAGATCAATTATGTATATACCTTATAATTCTTGATAGAAGGGATGCAAAAAAAGGCTTTATAGATCATTATATAATCCAAATAGTATCACACACTAAGGGCAACAAAATTGTATTTTTAATGGGCAATGTATGTATTGTCTTTTTCTGAACCACCAATTACATATTCAGTGAATCAGACTTAATTAGGAATTCATTTTGCTGCTATTGACATGGTTGTTTATTGCTATCATCAAAAAACTTTGTGTTACTTTAACATAAGAAATCTTTCTATTTTTGGGTGCCTGTCTTACAAATCCCTCGCAGTTAAGTGTATATCTTAATTTAGTTAGTGATATTTATATGTAATACTTGAAGGATAAGTCATAAATTGTCTTTAAAAATAATTTTTCTGGTAGTTAACATTTCCTAATGACACATTTAAAAGACTTCACTAAAGCCTTTGGCCCTTGGCTGTAGGTTAGGGGTTAGTTAGCATTTTGCCCTATCTGTTTATACATTTTTTTTCCCCCTCATGGGCTAGAGTCCGTCTGTCGCCATTACCAGGTATATTATAGTTACACACTGTGGCTCTGGCAATTGCAAGGTTGGATTTTACCAGGATTTCTGTTGATTGTCCACCGTATCCAATCGAGGAACACTGTGAAATGGACAATCAGTTGTCCTATAGGTGAAATACATCAAGCAAACAAGTTCAAGGTCTTTATTTCACTGACATCCAAAATACATTAAAATACATATCATTAACAATTCTGATAAGCATGGAATAATTTATTGTCGATCTCTTTGTATAGTGAATGTGCACATCATGAATTTATAAGCAGCTTAACACAGTATTAGAGAAATTGGCTTGAGGCTAGAATAATCAATGTTATTAATGAAGAATCTGTCCCCATTTCAGAGAAACACATGTACAATGTTATAAAACACAAAACAAGCACACACAAAATTTTTGGTTACGGTTATGTTCGGCTTCAAGGTTGTTTGTGGGTAGTAATTACTGTTAACCCCAATCCAGATAAAATAATCTGACATTTTTTCTTACAGGACAGACTAATCAAACAAACACTGTCTAAATTTAATCCTCGCCTAATTGACATTATGTCCTGTTGAAGGCTATGATTTGTAATGCTAGATTAGAAAGTGAATCTCCCATTAGTTATTAATGTTGGTTTTGAGCAAACAGTTTTATCCTTGTTAGATTTGATATATGTCAATTAAACTTTTCTGTTTGAGGTTATAGGTAGGTTTAGATTTGTTTTAAGGTAGGTTTGAGTATTAACCAATACATGACAGACATGCGTGCAAATGTGCCTAGTAGATAAGATCCCTGAATTGACAATATTGTGAAAAAAACTCTCACTCCTTTGATTATATGGGCCCGCGGCCCAGGCTTAGTGGTAGCATGTGGACTTCCTAATCCTACCCCAATTTACCATTCATGGGATCAAGTCTGTCTGTTTACCATCAGGTATATGAGTGAGTCACAAGATGTGGCTCAGGCAATTGCAGGGGTGGTTTTTACAAGGTTTCCTCTCGGTTATCCATCTTAATTAGGCAAGTAACATTGTGAAGTACACAATCTGTCATATAAGTGGCATACCCTTGAGTATGACATTAAACCCCAAACAAACAAACATTATATAACCTGTATGTTGGTCTGTGAAGGTAAAGCAGTATGTGGGTGACTCCTGGCCAGTTTTATACATGTAATTATTTACCAACAACATATTACCACACACCTTGTTCATCCTTAAAATCTGCCGACAATCGTCTTATAAATATTGTTAAAAAAAACCACATTGTGTCCCATTTAATTGAAGCCCAGTTTTATAATAACTTCCTAGCAATATCTGCAGACTATCACTGTATAAATGTTTCTAAAAAAATTCTAAATTTTAATTAAAAGAATTTTCATTGTTAAAGTTATGTATCAATTGCAGACATTTAATTATTTATTTTTTTCATTTTCTAAATTACATTTAACGAAAATATATTTACCCTTTCTTGGAGTATAGACATGTATAGATGTTTAAAAAAGGGCTGAACTTCTCATCAACTAAATGAGGACTGAGATACTTCATGCAATTCCTTCTGAAGTAAAATAGTATCTAAATATGACATGAATAATAGTATTTGTTTCGCACTAATTCTAGTCAGCCAGCCTTTTTAATTTCCATGCACCCAGAAAAAGGCTGTATCTGACTGTACAGAAATTTCATATGGAGATGGCATGTTACTTGTTTAATTGAGTAAAATTCTATTCAAAGGCTTCTCTTTCTGGTCATTTTCAAATTGTAGCTAGAAAAAGTTTTGAAAGATGTTTAAAAAAGTGCTGACATTAACTAAATCAGGACTGAAGATTTTTGCATGAAATATTGACTGTGATACTACATGCAATTCCTACAAAAAAGTTTGTGTTAAAATTAAGTACGATTTAAGGCTTAGGACACATTGAGTCCGATTCATAGCATAAGCTGCTTTGGTGCAAAATATTCTGTGGTAAAAAATTTTGTGATATGCATGTAAGTAGTATAACTACACACATATACATCGTGGACATCAGTAATAGACTCGGAGACATGCTCAAACTGTGTATCAATAGACACAGCTCATCGAGCGAAACAATATAAATGTCCAAACAAACGCTTCTCTTTAATCTTCAACAGACAACACAAAAATGATGTGCGTCCATTTCTTGTAGTTAATGGCCTAGTATAAATTTGCCGTAAAATCAATATTAAATCTGATGCCATTAAGTACATACTAAAACATCTGTTCTGGATGTTGGCATTTGTCCAATAAATAGGATAAAAAATGTAGTACTTGTATGTTTCGGAAATGTATTAGAATGGCCTCTAGTGTGTTTCAAGCTCGTTCATGCTGCCTATACATGGCACTGGAGGAAACTTATTTGTTTCTACAGGAGACTCACTTCCCATTTGTTGATTCTCACTGTATTTTATGTCACATGAATGAAATACGATTATGCACCAATCTATCAATGTATTGCAATGCTTAAGATACATAACAGTACATGCACCCAAAATTGTTCACACTGAGTGATGGGGGGGGGGGGGGGGGATCTGTAAATTTTAAAAGCAGGGTGCTGAACTCAGAAGGTGGTTAATGCCAAAACAGTCAACATTCAGAGGAAGCTCACATGACGATTAGATAAATGTATGGTAATGTATGTAAAATCAGGGCGAATATTACAAACACTATGATGACAGAGGACATTCTGTTGTAGATAAAATTAACTCCCCTGCTCTTTGCCAATATTTTGAAACTTGCATTGTACGATTTTTCTCATTCAAAATCGTCTCTGGTGTCTTGACAACCTTCCATCTTTGGCTTACATCATTGAAAAAACATAAACAAATAACGTCTTTTTCTCTGAGGACATTCAAAATAGACTAAGCTTAGGATGTCATAAAAAAGGTGTGAAAGGTTTGATGAGTACTAATTTGGTCATAAATCGTTTTGGTTTACAAGGGAATTGAATGAACTGATTAATAAACTTTCTGATGCTTTTAGGCTTATCTGTCATGACAATTCACAATGGAATCAATATGTTAGCTACAAACCACAATCAAACAAACATACAAACCTTGTAATTTACGATTTCCTTTCACTTGATTTCAACACCAGTGAGTCTGTCATCAAGAATCAGTCTGCAAACTATTTTGTTGCATGTTAATATTTCATTCGATAATCAAATGTTCATTTTGTATGTTATTTGTTTCAGGGTTATATGTCCTATGTAAAGAGCCTACCTATTAATGATACACCTGAAATATTTGGCCTGCACGATAATGCCAATATCACATTTGCTCAGAATGAAACTATCCGTGTCCTCTCGGGTCTTCTGGCTCTTCAACCAAAGTCTGCTGCTGGAGGAGGCAAGTCCAGAGAAGAGGTGAGTTATCTACTCGTGTTTACATTGACAGCGTATAGGGTGAGCACCCAGCACAGACCGCTGTCTGAAGGACCCGTTTTACAACATTGTCTCATTTACATTATTATCTTTTTACTGTCTTGCAATGCTATCTAGGAGCTTTTCATTTAATCTTTTGGCACAGCTCTATACATGATGTTTAGAAATATGACAAAATATATTGGTCCAGTGGTTAGCGTAATGTAATACTCACGTCAACCCAGGTGTGAGCCCGTGAGTCACATAATGTAACTGGTAATCGCAGGGGTGGTTTTCATGAGGTTTCTTCTCAGTTTTCCACCGTATTTGAGTCAGAATGTGAGGTAATGTGAGAAATGGCCAATCTGCTGCCATATAAGCCAAAATGAAATACTCTACTAATAGAAATTGCTATATTGTTATGTACAGATTATGGAGGACACTGCTAAGGATATTTTAGAACAAGTTCCTACATCAATAAATATAGATGAGGTGATGAAGAAATACCCTGTGCTGTATGAGCAATCCATGAACACAGTGCTTATCCAGGAAGTCATCAGGTAAGTCCAATCAGTTCCTATAGCGGGGAGTTTTCATTTTTTAAATTTTTACTTCCCTTTTTCTACCTTATCAATTTTTTTTTTATTTAAACTTTACCAAAATGAACAAGCAAACAATTGATGTTGCTTGAAATACAATATCACTGTTAAAATCAAAAGTCCTCAAATAGAATTGTAAGAAAGAAAAAAATATATTTATTTAATTATATATAATGAAAACAAGATACCAAACTAAAGTTTACACCATTATAGTTGACAGAAGATGAAGTTCAAGTTTTTTGAAAATATTTAATTGAAAAGTTGTGAATTTTATTTTAAATCTTCATTATATTTATAAACCTAGTTTGTAAAATGGTGCTGTAGAGTATACATGAATATAATGTTCTTACCCTAGGTGGGTTACGTGCCATGCGCTTATATACATAATAAGGAACACAGATAAGCAGCATTAATAAGACAACTATGACTGCTTTGTTTATTGCTGTTCTGTCTCCCTCCCTTCAGACTCCCATCGCATGAGCTTTCCAATAATTGAAATCCACATTTCCGATAAAAAAAACATTCAGACATGGTCACCTCTCATGGTAAAATTTTTTTTTCCTAATTTTATAAAACTTACAGCACAAATAGGGGATTGGTTGCCATGGCAGCACGCAATGCCAGGGGAGGTAACTTTCTATTTCCAATTGGTTGTGGACAGTTTACTGAATACAACGGGGAGTGTAGGAAGAGTCACTTTTACAGCAGGGGCGGGGGGATCTATTATTTCTTTTTTGGGGGGGGGGGGAGGTAGAATGCTGTTTCAGATCGCGACATCGATCATATTCGGGTTGTTTAGACCTATGTAGTCAGTTTTACACTGCGTTGAAAACCGAGCTGCCGCAGGCTCAACCTGAAACCGTCAATCTAACCATATGTTACAAGCTGTAAAAATCAAACATTCTGTAGGTTACAGGGTGATTGGTTTCTATATATACTGACGTCAATTCAGGACATCTTAATCAAAGGTCAATAAAATTTCATTGAGTGTAGACTTTTGTATTAATCCACTACCATATGGTGGTTGCCAGCTGTTTTGTGTATAGGCTTGAATATTGGGAATACCTTAGTGTTTAATGCTAGGCTTAAAGGTATTTTACCTAGTTAATAGTGATGTACTTCAGAAGAGAGAACAGCAACATAAACATAATGTGAACTGTTCTTTACAAATGATCTACTGAAAAATTTATGTTCTTTCAAAGCAGCATTAATATATTTCAATTATTAAGCCAGAGGTCTTCAATGCCTTCAAGTTCCTCATCTATTTCATACGTTACAATTTTTCTTTATATAATACCTATACATGTTAAACGTATCTATTAATTCTCGTCTTTTGATTTGAAGTGTTTCGTTCTACTGGCCAATTCTTTTCTATCCTGTTTTGGGGTGTGGTCAACAAATTTAATATTTCCAGTGCAGGAAAAAAAAAAAATGATTACATCATATCAAACTTATCTATAAATTCTTGCCTTTTGATCTGAAATGTTTCGCTCTACTGGACAATTCTTTTCTATCCTGTTTTGGGGTGTGGTCAACAAATTTAATATTTCCAGTGCAGGAAAAAAAAATGATTACATCATGTCAAACTTATCTATGAATTCTTGCCTTTTGATCTGAAATGTTTCGCTCTTTGGGAAAATTTGAGAATTCTTTTCTATCCTGTTTTGGGGTGTGGTCAACAAAATGAATTTTTCCAGTGTACCTATAAATAAAAAAGCCTGACTACAGTATTACATTAAACTCACTCAATACCATTTGAATACTTTTCCTGCAATCTGCTATCAGGCCCCTGGTCATGATTCCATGGTTGACATGTCAGACTCCTGACCCTCCTTTGTCTACAGGTTTTAGTCCCCTTGTTTACCCCTGGTGTAGAAGAGAGTCCCTCAATATAACTCTAGCAATCACAGGGGTTGTTGTTACAGAGTTTCCTCCTGGCTTTCCTAATTGATTAAAGTAAGACAGATTATGAAAAGGATAATCTGTCATAACTTTAATCAAATACTCAAGAGTTACATTGTAAAAACAATCAAACAAACAAACTATTATCATTTGGCTACGTGAAAGGTCAACAAACTCTATCATTTGCCTTACCCTTTTTTCTTTTTTAAATGTCTTGCACAATTTCAACGAATGGTAGTATTTTGTATCTATAGAAGTTCTATAAAGAGGAAGTTCACATTCCCTTAGTGAAGAGAGATATTTGATTTTTACTATATTTTAATTTTTGCCCCTATGATAAATTTGCTAATATATAATAACAAAGTTTGAAGCTCATTCAAACTCATGGAAAGGGTATTAATTTCATGAAATGATAGGATTCTGTTTTTGTCATCAGTATTTCCAAGATGACTTTAAATCAATTACTGAACAGTTTTTGGTCTATAAATGTAATTTATGTATCATTAAAGTCTCATCAGGGTTAGGGTAACAATTTATGTTAGAGCTATCAGCTTACATGATGCACTTGAGTTTGCCCTCTGACTAAGGGCTTGTTTGGAGAGTAGCAATGCTTTCGTTACTTAGCACTGGATGAAAATTAACTTTCCAGCATTATGTTAACGCTTCACATCTTGGTTGTGCTTGTCAATTATTGTTGGAATACACTGCTGATGTGTAAGTGAAACACCCTCAAACACGGCGTAAAACACTGATCAATCAATCAAGCACTTGAGTTCATTCGCAAAGCAGATAATATCATTTTTCCAAATGGACAGTCTGTAACTAATCATTTTTATTCAGGGATTTTAGTTTAAATTTAATGTTAGAGAGATATGCATGGTTAATTTTAAAATGTTATCTTTTCCCATTCTTTACATTAATGCACAATAAACAAAAAGAAAATTGCAGCAGAAAAAACCCTTATCTCTGAAGAACATTTTTTGTCAACAGTATTTTTTTTGTTTTGGGATGACAATTTCTTAGTTTGAACTGATTCTAGTTAAAAAAAAATTAGGATTGGACTGGCTTCAACCTGCGAAATTCTCTGAACTAGAATCTGTTCAAACTCAGAAAGCGTTATTCCAAAATAGGGAAAATACAGTTAACATTCACTGTTTTAAGGACAGAAAAGACATTCCAAACGGGTTATTTGAAAAGGTTTGTGTTTTGAAGATATCACACCACCTGTTTGTCAAACTAACCCATACACAGACAAAACTAGAAACATTCTGTCTGGCATCCAGCATGGCAGCTTTCATGTGTGTTGTAACTGATCTAGATATTGAGCCTTATGATTAAGGACAGTAGATCTAAAGTATATTTATATTGTCTGCTTTGGAGAAACAGTATAATTTTCCAACAAAGCATTTGTATGGTATATATCACTTGACTTTATGGTTGTTTAGCTGTTCACACTTTTGAAGTACATCACCATCATATTAGTGAATACCCTTAAGCACAGTGTTAGACATCAATAAATCAATCTAGATGGCTATGCTTGATATGCTGTGTGTGTTACCTTACCACGAGTCTACCTGAGTAAGTCACAGGTTTTTGCAAACGAGAGCTTCACTTCTTGAACAAACAATATTTAATATATTCCCTAAGTTAATCACACTTACACATGAATGGGCTTCAATTTGAAAATCAATGAAACATTTCATCAGGATAAGCTCACAGAGAAATAGGTTTTTTAATTGATCATTTGACGTGATACTTAAGGTGAGTTCAATATTAGGCCGTGGCGTCAGCACAATGGGTGAAGGAATTGGCATCTCTGGCAACAAACCAAGACAAGACAGCACAATGGGTGAAGGAATTAGCATATCTGGCAACAAACCAAGACAAGACAGCACAATGGGTGAAGGAATTAGCATATCTGGCAACATACCAAGACAAGACAGGACAATGGGTGAAGGAATTAGCATCTCTGGCAACAAACCAAGACAAGGCAGGACAATGGGTGAAGGTTTGGCATTTCTGGCAACAAACCAAGATAAGACAAGACAATGGCATTATGCAGTACAAAGACATCCCAAAACAGATCTGTTTCTTTTTGCCCCATTGTTCCAACATCACAAGGGCAGCAGGAAGCTCTATTCTACTGCCCAGGGGTTTTATATTAAAAAAATAATCACAATTCAACCCCATGGGTAACAAATGTTACAGTGTATACAAGAGGCTTCTACAAAATAAACAAATTTACCCCAATATAGATAATAATAAAAAAAAATCCATATTTTAATGTGACTGCAATGTGGATCATTAAAATCCTTTTCCATTTTTTCCATTTTTTTGCTTGTTTCTTTCTTTGATTGGGGTTTAACTTTTAAAACATCACAGGAGAAATACTGAACACTCACAGGACAACACAAAGACTTCACAAACATATCGGCTTCCTGGTCCTCTTTAACTCTGAAAGCACCAAGGCAACAGGAAGCTCCGTCCAACCACTTGCTTTTTTTTGCTATTACATATATAAACTTATGATATCAGGACTTGCTGACTATTGATGTTTTTTTGCTACAGGTATAACCGGCTATTGGATGTGATACACAATAGTCTGAAGGCTCTGCTGAAAGCCCTCAAAGGCTTGGTGGTTCTATCCCAGGAACTTGAGAACATGGCTAACAGTCTCTTCAATAATGCTATCCCAGACATGTGGGCTGGAAAGGTGAGCTTTTTAAGGTTTTGTTACCTGACTAATCGTCATTCACATTTAGATACATGTACTCTATCAACCCTCCCAATTCACCACGGCAATCGGCAATTGCCGAGGTGTTTGCCGAAGCTCATACAACTAGCCACGGCAAAAAAAGTTGCTGAGGTAGTCTCATTCAAATAACAAATCCA
>JARFOD010146713.1:0-12761 GCA_031763545.1 Mopalia muscosa | reverse complement strand
TATACAACTTCTGATTTATTGACGAGCGACGTTTCGAAGCAGATTCTAGCACCGTTTTCAAGCCGGCACTATTAAAGGACTTTTAGCCAGTGATTCTGTATGGGGACAAATCGAAGTTCCATGCAGTACTATTAAAGCCTCCGCTTTCATAAACCAGCTCTCCCGTTAATATTTATTATTGATAAATCAATCTGAAATTATCTTCATGAATCGTCACGTAATAGCTTTCGCAGAATGTGTAGTGTTGTGTCCTGAGATTCAGACTAATTTTCATTGAGAATTACGAATCAACATGTCTTATATAAAACAGCTATTAATCAATGCTATATCTTTCATATTTTATCACTTGGTTTGCTGTCTAATTATTTTTGTCAGTTCCTATCTTCCAGCATCTCTCTAAATTTCTAACACCTTTTAAGAAACTAAAAATAAGTCATGCCATTGGCTTGTTAAATCTGTACCCACTTGCGTGATTCTTGTCGGTAAATTTAAAAAACCTCAACATTATCACACTCCCACAGGGATGCCGATTTTTTGCACCGATGAATCATCTCATGTACTAGATAAACTTCCAAAGACAAGTTTCTAACTGGATGTTAGTCTCGAATTGTTATGGGCAACCTATAAACACATCCAGAGAAGCTAACGGCCATGCATATGCATGGTAGAAAAAAAAGTATATGATAAATATGTAGCGAACAAGATAATGGGTATATATTTGTTTAAACTAGCTTTGTTAACATATCCCGATGAAGACATAAGGTTCATGCTGAAACGTGGATACATGTTGACAATATCGTCCAGTCCACCAGATTTAACCTTGTAAATTTATTTACTAAAGCTTGAAAGTGACTGATATACAATTAAATGTTATTAGAATTAAAAAATAGAATTTATCCTTTTCTACGTAGTCATCAGAGAACCCATTCTTTGTATTCGTCTTTCTAACTGAGCACTTAGCAGTTCAAACTTTATTTTGAAATCCAGCAGAATTTCATAAAACATAAATCATCTGAGTCAGCACCCGAAGGGGCGATACGGGCCGTGCTAACGACACTACCGAGGGCTTTCAATCTTTAAATCGACCTGACCAGTTTCGTAAATCTACAGTCTCTTGCCAAATCTTACAAACGCAGTTACCTGCATGTTAGAAGAGAACACCGCCTCTCCTCCGATAGCCATACACATTAACCCTGGGAACAGTAACCATGGTATTTCACGGGAGGCAAATGCTACCATCAACAACCCACTGGTCAATGCAAATCTAAAACAGAATGATTTGTAAGAAATGAGATTGGTATTGTTTGTGTACATCAAATACATTTGATGTAAAAACACTTTTGAAAAAAAAAAACCCCTCAAACCAGCTATGCCGTCCAGTTTCTATCTATAAGCTTACAGCTGTAATCGTATCACACTTGTATATATTTGTCCGCGTTCAATAAGTTCAAAGATTAAAGACATAACATATATTGTTGACCTGAATCAAATTACATATTAACTTTAAATACAATAGAGCTGTATTACGAAAATACAACGTAAAACGAATCAGTTAGATAGCGGACCTAAACTACCCCTCTGAAAAGAGAGTGACACATCTTCAAATGTTTAAATCAAAGTTTTTGTTTTAGGTAAGTGGGTATAAACATCATATATTTTTTGGATAACACTTTACAAGTTTAAACATATTTAAGTTCAAATAGTAATAAGAGAGTGACACAACTCCAAACGTTTAACTCGTTCAAAGTTTTTTCTTCAAGTAAGTGGGCATTGACAGTATAAATTTTTGGATAATACTTTACTAGTTTAAACATATTTAAGTTCAATCGTAAAAGTTTATGTGGTGTAAATGCTGAAGCTATAGTTATTGAAACACTCTACCGTGAAAAGAGTCCAGTAAATTTGTTGGAACTCTGGTTGATATCTTATGCATTTTGTGTTACGACAATTTGTATTTGTTCAGAAGCAGAGCAGAAGGTGCAGATTTGGGTAGGAGGATTGTCTTTTCTGAATATCTGTCAACCAAATTCGTTGTGTTCTGATTGGTCAATTTGCTGGGGGTAAAAACCCGTACACCCTGGGAGATTTCGAATATCACAAGAGTTCACGGGTAATATAAAAACAATCATGGCCGCCTACGCTTCAAATATTATTTTCTAAATTTAATCAAACGTATCTTTGAAATCGATTTTTGGTTGGCAGAGAGTTAGTTCAAAACATATCTGCTTTACAATTGCTCAATTTTGATGACGCTAAAATACCATAAACGTCTTTGTGCTGGCCATATTTTTGCAGCGTCATTGGGCCTTTCGACGTACCTGAAGGCTGCATGCGTTGCCATGGCAGCGCTAGCTGTCAGGGGAGGTAACTCTGACGGTAAACATAGATCATATCTCCGCAGAATCTATTTTCTTTTGGTTTCTAAGTGAATAAATCGCACATACTGCGGCTTGGCGGATAATACATTCGTTATAGACGTTTTCCTCAGAGTGTACGGAATTTTATGACCGCCCTGCAAGCCCGTACGCCCCTTCGCCTGCGGCTCAGGGCGTACGAGTTTGCCGGACGGTCATAAAAGTCCGTACACCCTGAGGAAAATGTCAATAACTAATAATACTCAATTATACCTGTTGGTGCTTACTTTTCCGGCATCTAAAATTTGCAGTCCTCTGGTTGCCACATTAAAAGGATATTGTTTGGTTATAAACTTTTTTCGAATATCTGCCCACCATTTTACTTGACTTGTCGTCTCCTTAATTGTCATCTGACAGAAGATCCAGATTAAACTTGCCTTACTCGTCCATATTTGATGTAACAGAGGACATGTTTGCTGTGGAATTCGCGTGTGTGTCTCTTCATTTTTTTACTTTTTTAAATTTCGAAGGGTCAATCAGCGCGGACCTGCCGATCACTTCTGTTCAATCATAAGTTATTGGGAAAACCGCTTGAAGCGGTTTAGACTCATTTGTATTGACTGTTTAAATCACAAACGCTTTTAATTATCACGTCACGCTGTCCTGGGCAATGGCTCCACAATCTTATCGGGAAATTCCTTGTTTTAACAGGGAGAATTAAGTACTTCTTATACAACATGTTGTCCGTCTCTATGGAATTGACTATCTTCAATATATTTTACTTATATAATATAATAATAGATTTCTGCATGAACCATGAGTACATCATACTATAAAACAGCTATATACAAATCCAGAAAGACATTTTTCTACACTGCTGAGTATTGCACACTCACACTAACTTTATTTTTAAAATATACTTCTTCATAAACAGACTGATACCTGAATGTAGGTAACTAATCAATGTCGGATAACTTACACCATGAATACTCGTGTGACTCGTACTCCCCATTTATATAACATCTGTCCAATGAATGGTCCGGATACAGCACGGATTACAACTGCCACTGTGAACACCAAATTGAGCTGTTGCTCTTGATCGGGGCACCGTCCAGGCGATGTCACAGATGAGGTGCTCCCATTGGACCCGATCGTTATATTTGGGGCATGTGGATCTGCACATAGTTCCTTATAAATACCTTCACCCTTCAATATGATTACCAGGAGACCCCAGCCAAATGTCAGCCCTCCGAACAGTACATTCTCCACCAATGACCATACTGTTAAGACATATTTGTGGACACGAGTTGGCCTAAGATAAATACAAAAGGAATCATAAAAAAAGGAATCGTGAAATTAAAGTGTAATGCTCTATCGAAAAGCTTCAAGACAGTTCTTAAAGGGAATAGAGAAGCTTGACACTACTGTATGTAAAACAAAAACAATTGGGTGTCTTTGTAATTACTGGCAGCTATTCAGCACAGATCAAATGAACCTATACGGAGAGACATATGCCAGTCTGTGTTCACACACATACCTAATTATTCTACATGTGTCTCTTGATTGACACGGGTTGTATTGAGAGGGCTTCGTCAATGAACTATCTAACTAAATGTACTGTAGTTAAGATTGATCTTTGGACTTAACCTGGGATAAGGTGGGAAATATATAATTATTAATAACGACTAGTGAAGCCGCAGACTCATTCCCGGTCACGCCTATATGATCGAGTCCTTCGGGACAACTTCACTCTTATAACTAGATGTAATAAATGTTTGTAGGCTATACAGGATTAAATCTGACAAACACCTTCAATCACAAATAACCAGGTTTCACAGTAATTGTAGCACTCTCGCTACCTTAAATCAGGCTTGATTTGTCCCTTTTAAATCCCTGGCCCCAAGAGGATTTACTTGGCGATTTCTTCGCCATATTAAAAAACAAAACATCACACAACTAAAAAGCTATTATTTAGATCAGCATCTGGAATCGGCGAATGTAGGACTACAGAAAAGATACGACAGGGAAAGCCCACAATGTTACCACGTCAGTTACTAAATTGGCTATAGTATGACAAGAAAAACCAGCCACCAACTCAGAACACCTTTGTATAAGATAGCTTGTAACTATCATTCTCCTTGGCGAATACTCGTATATTCATTGGTTAATTTCTATATTTATGAAATAACAGTTTCTAGATTGATTTATTTCTAATCCATATACCGAATATCTTGTTTATTACACAATTATTTATACCCTTTATATCATGCAAATGGTTATTATCTTATCTCGAGGTGTCTCTAAGTTACCCATAACCCCTCCAGATAAAAATCTATTTGGAAACTTTTCTTTGGAATAGAATAATTGGTTTGAATAAATCGTTACCCATGTTCCAGTGATGTTTCTAATAATACTAACTACTATTGAATTAGTATTTGTAGTAAGACATAGTAAAGTGGGTTCGATGGCAAAACAAGCTAGGTTACTTGTGTCAAAATTTAAGAGAGTAAACTTAACGAGCCCCAGCTGTGAAAACCTTTTGCTACAGGAAACAGAAGCAAGTTTCCTATCCGAAAGATTTGAAAGGGTGACACAAATGTTTAGATTAACTTACTTATACAGCGTATATAACACCTGACATAACTATACAGTATAAATATAGTCGGCCGCGCTATCAGATAGAACAGGGGTTTAAGAAACATATACCTGATGATACACATCAACGATTCTATTACAGGTTAGCAGCAGGGAATTAATTTTGTACCCTTTATATCCCCTTGGCAGTATTTACCTTTCGAGGGATTCCTTTGATGGGACAAATTGCAGCTCAACGAACACGTGACCCTTCATAACTTCAACACCGTATGTGTCTTTAGTTCACGACGTTGTATATACATTCGTGCTACTTGTATCATGGCCTTTAGAGCCTTATGTCATACAAACATATCGAATAATAAGCAGATAATACCGGTTAAGTCCCGTGTATGTTATAGATGGAGAAATTTGGGTAAAATGAAACATGTTCACTAGGGTCGATTTATTGACACAATATATATTGAATTAGAGAAGATTGGCAAAGCCTCTTTTATCTTAACGTTGTTAACGTGTTTTAAATGGAGCATACGGCAATTTACAATCTAAAACTATAACTTTTATTGACCATGTTTAGGATAATAGTATTAAAGATGGGAAAACAAATCTCGCTTGTTAGCGAAACATATATGTAACTATTCCAAGCGTGCATAATGCGAGTGAAAAATAACGGCGTTAAAACCCAATCAAACAAACCCTGGCCTTTATTTTTCGACCTGTACGCATAAACAGACATGCTGTTGAACGCAGTAAAATCCATTTCGAATTATATGTCCAAAATAAACTTACTGCTTGTAAATCATCGTATTAATTTTTGTATTTGAAATCCTTCATCGTTCATATTAATCATATGAGTTTTCGTGCTCATCCTAAATCATCTGTCAGTTTAATAGCTTTGGGACGTGTCTGTGTGAAAACAGTATGCTGTTTCACGTCGAAACTGAAAGCATTGCGGTTAGAATGAAAACCAATTTACGTATTTCTGACTGCTTAATTTGTCCAAGGTTCAATGCTATTTAATAAGTGTTACTGATAGACAGAAAAGCTCAATAAATTATATTGACTTGTTGTTGTGAGGCCTTGTTGTTCGCAAAAGTAATCATAAATCTATCTCCGTACCATGTCCGTTCACGAGTAGTGGCATCTGTTCGACATGAAAACGCCTCGCATGAATTTCTATGTGCGCCTGAAACAAGACGGTTGGTTTAATCCCCTAGTGTAAACAAAAATCGAAAGGGGGCTATAAATCAGTGGATTTTTGTCACTCATATTTAAAAACTTACCGTGGAGAATGTGTACCCAACTAACCACAGGCCCCGGGGTCTATCCCATGTGTGCCAATCGCCTACATTTACACGAACTACAAAGAAACTATATTGATTGACGTTGTATCAATCAGGCAAAGGCTTATCAAAAATACAATTCGTTTGTTTTCAGAAATGGATCACCCAGCGTACAATTTTCACTAATGTATGAGTAACAAAACAAAACGCAAAGAAATTGTTTGATCTTCTGCATTTTTTGGCTTATGTTAAGAACACAAATTTATACTGTTGGGGCGTTGTGCTGAAGCCCAACTAGCTTCTTTTTCTCGAATAAATCATAAATCTTGAAAAAAATGATATTGGTTAGGTAGAACAACTCCAGATTTCGATCTTTTAGAAAACTTGTCTCGGATAGTTTATCTGTAACACAATATGTTTAATCGAATTTCAATTGTTCTATACCACTGTACCAGACAACCACTGTACCAGACAACCACTGTACTAGACAACCACTGTTATATATGTTGGAACAGCAAATGGCTTATGTTAGGAATATATAGAAACTACATCGGATTTCACACGATTTTGTAACTGTGCGATATTCATTTCTGGCAAAACGAAAAGCAAGGCTAACCATACAGGCAAATTTCATAAGACGTACAGGTTGATATCATAAGTCAGTGTATTACAATACCTCTGTGGATAATATGTAGCAGAGAAACTTACTGACGATACATAAACGGCCTTTGTGTTATATAGTAGCACTTCAGACATCAGTGACGGTTAGGTTTGAATAAATGGGTCAAAGGGCGAAAGCTTTAACGTCGGTATTTCCATAATTGAAAAGCTGATATATGTTAACTAAAACGAAGCGATTGAATTTATGTGGCATCCAATATCACCGCACGTGGATTGATAAGATTGTGTATTGGGTGAGTCCATTGATCCCGATGAAGTTTCTTTTAACACATAGACGGCAGCCGGATATCTAACAAAATAGATGTGGACAAGTTGGTAGAAAGGATGGCTATTGGTTTTAACATATATAATATTCACTAGCAGCAGACAAACTATGACATTCATTTTGATTTTAAAGAATGGCCGGCATATATGGCAAGCTCTTTTATCACTTCTTTCTTTATTCTACATATGTCTAATTAGTTTTGCTTTTATTTTATTTATGAACAATTCTTTTTCACATATGGGAAATTCCTTTTCACAATTTGTAAAATAAAAATCAAGAACCTTCCTACTTTCCCACAGCCTTTGCCTATGCTCCTATCGTATTGTGTACATTTTCGAGACGAATGCAATGACTAAAGGAATATTTTCCACATGATTCTTATTAAGAATTTTTATTTTAGGCTACATCATTTTATTTTCCGGACGAATCAGATGTAGTAACTGTGGGCCTATAAAACATATGTAGTTTCCCTGATTTATTCTTCGCTAGAAAATAAGAAATGCTTCGAGAAACGCAGAGTGGATGTGCACCTGCTCAGATTGTACTATTTGAGCAGCTTTAATTCCACTAAATACATGCCGTGAGAGAGAAGTCTATAATTGAGGGTTTGGATGCTTTTATTTGACATGTCTACAAAGGAAACTGACTCAATTTTTTATTTTACATCAGTGAAAAAAGATTTCCACATATGTTGAATTAAGGATTATTTTACATGTCTTTTTTTTTCGCATATTTTGAATTATGTTTCACATTAGTGAATTTTTTTTCAACATATGTAAAATAAATAATTTATTTAATATATGTGGAAAAGAATTTCATACATTCATATGTGGAAAAGAATTTCACATATTCATGTGAAATTCTTGTCCACATATGTTGAATTTCTTTTTGACATATGTGAATTTCCTTTTCACAAATGTAAAATAAAATGATTTATTTTACATATGTGGAAAATAATTGCACATATGTGAAAAATATTTTTTATATATGTAAAAAGAATTTCACGTATGTGAAAAGAATTTAACATATGTGAAAAGAATTTAACATTTATAGAATAAAGGAAGAAGTGATAAAATGGCTTTCTATAGGCATACACTGGTAGAACAGGATCTGCCATAATTGCAAATAAAAAGCTACACTTTAACCATCCGAGCAATTCAAAACCTCACCCACCAACTTACCAGCCAACACCAACAAATAAAGAAAGGAAAATTCAGATTCTGATATTTGTTTTTAATTATACATCATCAGGTTCAGTTATATGTTAACCCAGTCCCTAATGATAGTTTCTTTGCCATTTCTGGGAAGTGTGATACGAACAACACAAGCTATCTGTTTATCACTCCATTACCAATAGCATATTCAGACTTAACGTCATCATCTCAAGACATGAGATCTCTATATATAGACAGATAGGGATATATCATGCGACAGTTCATGGTATTTTTGTGTTCTGGATAAGCCTCAAATGCCGGATTTATATTGGCAGCATAAACCTAAAATCGTAGGAACCAGTCTATGAGCGACGCTATATCGCACAACAGTCACGTGTATTTGTTTTGATAGTTCTTTTCAAACATCTTCAGACTCCAAAATTTCATTACAATCGTCGCCGCGTTACCTCCATGTCTTGCACAGGCCTACAGTCCGTTTGCGTTATACAGCTAAATGGTACTTGAGCATTACAAAATGGGATTCCAAGAAATAGAACAGCCATTGGATTTGGATATCCTTTTAACTTTTGACAGAAAACCTAGATTTCGGGCACTGCTTTCCGTCATTATTTTTCTCTCGGTCGCTGTATAGTCTTCGACTGTCGCTGAATCGGCTTATTCCATTGACCAGTTTATGTGGTCTTTTTCGACTCCGATAAAACGATATAGTTTTGTAATGTGCCAAGATTAATACACACATATCTAAACCTTGGCTCGCGAAGATGGCTTAATATAAGAAAAAATAGTTTTAAAAACCCATTCGCACTGTATGTAAAGTTATAAATTAATTAAATTTAAAAAAAAAAATCTTATTAATCAATTTCATGGTTTGTTTGATTGGGGTTTGATGCCAAAACTAAGCTTTTTAGCCGGATATACGGAACACACCACACGCGATCTTCTCTCCAGCAATACAAAGACGACGAAACAATCAGAAAACGCAATACAAAGACATCAGAACATGACTGGCTTTCTGTTGTCCCTATAGCTCAATGGTAAACGCGTTTAAGGCACAAGAGTAAACAACAACAATGCAGTTCATATTTCCATTAAGCTTTTTAAGCTTCAAGAAATACCAAATCAATAATATTGGGTCAATGCCAGCATGAATATATTCAATTACAGATCACCACAGCTCTCAAAGTTCAATAGAACTATAAGTCAACAGCTGCATGTGATAATGGTGTAGTACTAAAACCTATACTACGCCTAGTGTCTGAAATCATCGTGATTGATTGATTGGTGTTTCACGCAGTGCTTAAGGGTATTTGACTTATATGGCGGTATAATTGAAACTATCACAGTCAAGATGTGAACAGTTTCAACAATGTTGAGAAAGTTAATTTCCTTCAGTGGTAAGTAACTACTTACTCTTACTATTATCACTACTCTTCAAACAAACTGCCCTTACCCAGGGGGCCTGAAATCATCAACCAATCAGATTATTCTGATATCGCTGCTGCACATGAAAAACTACTGTTGTGTCAGCCGTTAATCAATCTTTCAAATGAAAATATGCATATGTATAGATCATTTGCTGTACAAATCTGTTACGCCATAAATTTTACCACTGACCCTGTCGATAATAGCCATTGTATGTTCATTAACACCAGGTTCGGTGCTATTATACTCTTTCAGTCTCATCCAGGAAAAGACAGCATTTTAAACATTATTGATACTCAATATTAATTAATGCTTTTGTCAGTAATGTTTGTTTGATAGTCGATTGGTATGGTTTCCAAACATTTGCGGCTATGTAAGCTATCAAATATAATTAATAACTGTAGACTGGTGGAAAATGTATTAATCAACTCTGTGACCCCCCCCCCCCCCTCTTCTCCCCACACACACATTAATATTCCTGAATGTTGGAATTATATGGCATATTAAAAATACTATAAATTCCTGATCTGTACCACTGTCTAACATCTTACTACGCCACACATTGACATCCAGTGTCACACTACAGAGGTCAGTTGTTCAAAGCATTATGCATTTTAATCCTAGATTAGATGACGTATATGTCCCTGTGGAAGGTCTATCTCTAAGCCTAAATTAGTGAATTAATCTGCTATTAGCGACTAATCTTGGTTTTGAGCAACCGGCCACAGAGACTCATAAATTCAATCTTTCAAGAGCATAAACTAGTTTGTTGTCATCTTCATACCAGTGACCTTCCGTAATGTAATTTTTATTAATTCAATTTCCCTAATTAAGACTAATATTCATGTAGAAGATGCTTCCAGTGAACCAAAGCTTGGAGGTTTGTGGGAGACACACTGGGTTTTGGGTTAATCACGCCAGAGGAAACTAGGTTAAAATTCAAAACTGGGGTTGTACTTGTACATTAAATGTGCAGAAAAAGTGGCGTTTTCACGTAGAAATAGTTTTGGGGGATACTGTGTCAGGTTAGGTCATTGTTAATATACCAATGAGTGACATTTGTTAAACTAGACGAGAGAACACATACACGTTTTATGAATTGATCATAACTATTTGGTGTAGATTTAAGACAGTTTCAGTGTTGTTTACTTATAAGCAAGTGATGCTGGTGTTTGTTACAACAGGCACAACAATTCCTACCATTTATTAATAACTACTTTAGAAAAGTTTGATCAATTGTGGGCTTAAATACGCTTATTCCAGACAATCTAATTTTAAAATCTACCTTTATTGACGTTTAAAAAGTTAGATTTTTATGTAGAAATTCCACCCTAAAATATTAAAATCGTAATATTCGTAAACATGAGTGTTATTTGCTGCCAGGCAATTGTTTGCAAAGCCTGTCTGACACTTCCATACAAATTGTTTCGATAAGTTGGAGAGGTGTAGAAAGACATGAATTGTTTAACAAAAATTAGTGAATTCGCTTGGATCTAACGCGATAATTATTCACACGTATTTTGTACACACACCTTGTGAAAAATTTGGGGCAACAATAGCGCGTGTTAAACAATTATGTTAATTGTCCATTTATTCTTCTGACTGACATGGGTCATGAACTTACAGTCCAATTGTGTTTCACTAATAGCGATTTAATTATTCGGTAACTGAACTATATATATTCTATTGTTCGTTATGAAAGTTAGCAATGATTTTCGAATAAAATTGTCTGTAAAACGCTTTGTTAAAGTTATAAATACAGGTCGAATAATCTTTTATATCAAGAGTACAAAGGAAATAAGTAATAAAATGGATATTACTTTTTACAATCTATATTGAAATGACGTATCAACTATTCCCTCACACAGGACAAATTGCCTTGAATTATAGTAATTTTACAATCTATATTGAAATGACGTATCAACTATTCCCACACACAGGACAAATTGCCTTGAATTATAGTAATTTTACAATCTATATTAAAATGACGTATCAACTTTTCCCACACACAGGACAAATTACCTTGAATTATAGTAATTTTACAATCTATATTGAAATGACGTATCAACTATTCCCACACACAGGACAAATTTCCTTGAATTATAGTAATTTTGGTTTGATTTTCATGTTGTCATAATCAAGGATATTTCACTTACATGTATATGAAGAAGGTTGTCACTGCATTTCACACTGTTTCTTTGTTTTAATACGTTGGAAAATTGAGCAAAACCCTCGTTAAAGCCACCCTGTGATAGCCGGAGCCACATCTTGTGTCTCCCACATATGCATGACTGTCGACAGATGGACTCGAGCCCGCGAATCGAACATAGACGTAAGTTTAGTAGGCGAACACGCTAACCTCTAAACCACCACCGCGGATTTTAAATTACATCAAGTTGAGTTTGTACCCTATGTACAAAGCCAAACATTAAAAAAAAAAGAAGAAAAAGAAGAAACAAGAATTTCATTTTCTAACATAAGACACTGACACACATCGTTTGACTTTTACTTCCGTTAAATGACTGTTTTTGTTGTTTACCACATTATATCACCATTTTATAAAATAAACGCCACATTTAAGAAGGAAAACGGTGCAAGAGACCATCAAGTGGTTAAATAAACCAGCTTGCCATTACAGATGTATTGTATTTTCCGATAAAAAAGATGTTGTAAAACATTTTTTAGCAGGCAGTGTTAAAGTAAACTGACCATCAATAAATGTATACACCAAACAACGAAGAAGAATTTGTGACAAAGTTGGAAGCTAAAGAAGACAAAAAACTTGATTGTTATACAAACCCGACTAAATTTGTATGAAACACTACACCAGCAAGCCTCAATGGGACACCAGAAGGGTTAGAGACACATTTGCATATGGATTTGTTTGTTTGATTGGTGCTTAACGTCGTACTCAAGGGTATTTCAATTATATGACGACGGACACAAATACAGAACATCACAAACATATCTGCTTCCCGTTACCCTTTAG